>ML431965.1:9746-31248 GCA_005239525.1 Nicotiana knightiana | reverse complement strand
TAGGATACATTTAGATATAAGAATGGCTACACCTCCATAAGCACTTTAATACATATACTTAGTCGGACGCCTTGGTACATAGCCGGTACCGGATCGCATGATATTTGACCAGGACATCAAATACGACCCAAGGAACCATAACCAGCGCTTCGAAATGATCAAGTTACATTTTTTGGCATTTTATGGCAATTAAACTGGAATTCCGCCAGTCGTGCCTCTATTATCGCCTGCCATGGTCTAGGTCGGACGCCTTGGTACGGAGCCGGTATCAGATTGCATGATATTTGTACGGGACATCAAATACGACCCAAGGAACCATAACCAGCGCTTCGAAATGATCAAGTTACATTTTTTGGCATTTTATGGCAATTAAACTGGAATTCCGCCAGTCGTGCCTCTATTATCGCCTGCCATGGTCTAGGTCGGACGCCTTGGTACGGAGCCGGTATCAGATTGCATGATATTTGTACGGGACATCAAATACGACCCAAGGAACCACAACAAACGCTTCGAAATGATCAAGTTTCATTTTTTGGCATTTTATGGGAATTAAACTGGAATTCCGCCAATCGTGCATGTATTATCGCCTGCCGTGGTCTAGGCCAGACGCATTGGTACGGAGCCAGTACCCGATCATATGATATTTCTCCGGGATATCAAATACGACCCAAGGAACCATAACCAATGCTTAGAAATGATCAAGTTAATCTTTTGGCATTTTATGGAAATTAAACTAGAATTCCGCCAATCGTGCCTGTATTATCGCCTGCCATGGTCCAGGACGGACGCATTGGTACGGAGCCGGTAGCGAATCGCATGATATTTGACATCAAATATGACCCAAGGAATAGTAACCAGTGCTTCAAAATAATCAAGTTACAAATTTTGGAATTTTATGGCAATTAAACTGGAATTCCGCAATTCATGCTTGTATTATCGCCTGCCATGGTCCAGGCCGGACTCCTTGGTACAAAGCCGGCACCGGATCACATGATATTTGTACGGGACATCAAATAGGACCTAAGGAACAAAAACCAATGCTTCTGAATGATCAAGTTACATTTTTTGGCATTTTATGGAAATTAAATTGGAATTTCGCCAGTCATGCATGTGTTATCGCCTGCCATGGTCCAGGTCGGACACCTTGGTACGGAGCCGGTACCGGATCGCATGATATTTGTCCGGGACATCAAATACGACTTTAGGAACCATAACCAACGCTTCGAAATGATCAAGTTATATTTTTCGGCATTTTATGACAAGGAAACTGGAATTTCGCTAGTCGTGCCTGTATTATCGCCTGCCATAGTCCAGACCGGACGCCTTGGTACTGAGCCGGTACCAGATAGCATGATACTTGGCCGGGACAAAAAATAAGACCCAAGGAACCACAACCAACACTTCGAAATGATCAAGTTACATTTTTTTGGCTTTTATGGACATTAAACTGGAATTCCACCAATCGTGCCTATATTATCGCCTGCCATGGTCCAGGCCGGATGCCTTGGTAATGAGCCGGTACCCGATCACATGATATTTCTCAGGGACATCAAATACGACCCAAGGAACCATAACCAACGCTTCGAAATGATCAAGTTACATTTTTTTAGCATTTTGTGGCAATTAAACTAGAATTCTGCAAGTTGTGCATGTATTATCACCTGCCATGGTCCAGGCCGGATGGCTTGGTACGGTGACGGTACCGGATCGCATGATATTTGTTCGGGACAGCAAATACGACCCAAGGAACTATAACCAACGCTTCGAAATGATCAAGTTACATTTTTTGGTATTCTATGGCAATTAAACTGGAATTCCACCAGTCGTGCCTATATTATTGTCTGCCATAGTTCAGGACGGACACCTTGGTACGGAGCCAGTACCGGATCACATTATATTTTTCTGGGACATCAAATACGACCCAAGGAGCCATAACCAACGCTTCAAAATGATCAAGTTACATTTTTTGGCATTTTATGGCAATTAAACTGGAATTCTGCCAGTCGTGCCTGTATTATTGCCTACCATGGTTCAGGCAAGACGCCTTGGTATGGGGCCGGTACTGGATCTCATGATATTTTTTCGGGACATCAAATACGACCCAAGGAACCATAAAAAAATCTTCAAAATAATCAAGTTTCATTTTTTGGCATTTTGTAGTAATTAAACCGAAATTCCGCCAGTCGTGCCTGTATTATCGCCTTCCATGTTCCAGGCTGGACGTCTTGGTATGGAGCCGAAACCGTATCTCATAATATTTGTCCGAGACATCAAATAAGACCCAAGGAACCATAACTAGTGCTTCGAAATGATCAAGTTAGATTTTTTTGCATTTTATGACAATTAAACTGGAATTCTGTCAGCCGTGCCTGTATTATCTCCTGTCATGGTCCAGGCCGGATTCCTTGGTACAGAGCCGGTACCGGATCACATGATATTTGTACGGGAAAAAAAATATGACCCAAGGAACAATAACCAATGCTTCGAAATGATCAAGTTACATTTTTGGCATTTTTTTGGCAATTAAACTGGAATTCTGTCAGCCGTGCCTGTATTATCTCCTGTCATGGTCCAGGCCGGATTCCTTGGTACAGAGCCGGTACCGGATCACATGATATTTGTACGGGAAAAAAAATATGACCCAAGGAACAATAACCAATGCTTCGAAATGATCAAGTTACATTTTTGGCATTTTTTTGGCAATTAAACTGGAATTCTGTCAGCCGTGCCTGTATTATCTCCTGTCATGGTCCAGGCCGGATTCCTTGGTACAGAGCCGGTACCGGATCACATGATATTTGTACGGGAAAAAAAATATGACCCAAGGAACAATAACCAATGCTTCGAAATGATCAAGTTACATTTTTGGCATTTTTTTGGCAATTAAACTGGAATTCCGCCAGTCGTGCCTATATTATCGCGTGCCATGGTCCAGGCGAGACGCCTTAGTACAGAGCCGGTACCGGATCGCATGATATTGGTCCGGGACATCAAATAAGACCTTAGGAACCATAACCAACGGTTCGAAATGATCAAGTTAAATATTTTGGTATTTAATGGCAATAAAACTGGAATTACGCCAGTCGTGCCTGTATTATCGCCTGCCATGGTCCAGGACGAATGCCTTGGTACGGAGCCGGTACCGGATCGCATGATATTTGTCCCGGACAGCAAATACGACCCAAGGAACCATAACCAAGGCTTCGATATGATCAAGTAACATTTTTGGCATTTTATGGCAATTAAATTTGAATTCCGCCAGTCGTGCCTGTATTATTGCCTGCCATGGTCCAGGCCGGATACCTTGGTACGGAGTCGGTACTGGATCACATGATATTTTTTCGAGACATCAAATACGACCTTAGGAACCATAACAACCGCTTCGAAATGATCAATTTACATTTTTAGGCGTTTTATGACAATGAAACTGGAATTTCGCTAGTCGTGTTGTATTATCGCCTGCCATAGTCCAGGCCGGACGCCTTGGTACGAAGGTGGTGCCGAATCACATTATATTTTTCCGGGACATCAAATACGACCCAAGGAACCATAAACAACACTTCAAAATGATCAAGTTACAGTTTTTGGCATTTTATTGAAGTTAAATTGGAATTCCGCAAGTCATGCCTTTATTATCGCCTGTCATGGTCCAGGCCGGACTCCTTGGTACGGAGCCGGTACCGGATCACATGATATTTGTACGGGACATCAAATAGGACCCAAGGAACAACAACAACGCTTCGAAATGATCAAGTTACATTATTTGGCATTTTAAGGAAATTAAATTGGAATTCTGCCAGTCATGCCTGTGTTATCGCCTGCCATGGTCTAGGCCGGACACCATGGTATGGAGCCGGTACCAGATAGCATGATACTTGTCCGGGACATCAAATACGACCCAAGGAATCATAACCAACGCTTCAAAAAGATCAAGTTACATTTTTTGGCATTTTATGGCAATTAAACTGGAATTCCGCCACAGGTGCCTGTATTATCGGCTGCCATGGTCCAGGCCAGACGCCTTGGTACTGAGCCGGTACTCGATCGCATGATATTTCTCCGGGATATCAAATACGACACAAGGAACCATAACCAACGCTTCGAAATGATCAAGTTACATTTTTTAGCATTTTGTGGCAATTAAACTGGAATTTTGCCAGTCGTGCCAGTTTATCGCCTGCCATGGTCCAGGCCGGACGGCTTGGTATGGTGCTGGTACCGAATTGCATGATATTTTTCCTGGACAGAAAATACGATCCAAGGAACCATAACCAACGCTTCGAAATGATCAAGTTACATTTTTTAGCATTCTATGGCAATTGAACTGGAATTCCGCCAGTCGTGCCTATATTATTGTCTGCCATAGTTCAGGTCGGATGCCTTGGTACGGAGTCGGTACCGGATCACATTATATTTTTCTGGGACATCAAATACGACCCAAGGAACCATAACCAACGCTTCAAAATGATCAAGTTACATTTTTTGGCATTTTATGGCAATTAAACTGGAATTCCGCCAGTCGTGCCTATATTATTGTCTGCCATAGTTCAGGCCGGATGCCTTGGTACGGAGCCGGTACCGGATCGCATTATATTTTTCCGGGACATCAAATACGACCCAAGGAACCATAACCAACGCTTCAAAATGATCAAGTTACATTTTTTGGCATTTTATGGCAATTAAACTGGAATTCCGCCAGTCGTGCCTATATTATCGCGTGCCATGGTCCATACCGGACGCCTTGATACGGAGCCGGTACCAGGTGCATGATATTTTTCCGGGACATAAAATACGATCCAAGGAACCATAACCAACTCTTCGAAATGATCAAGTTACATTTTTTGGCATTTTATAGTAATTAAACTGAAACTCCGCCAGTCGTGCCTGCATTATCGCTTGCCATTGTCCAGGTTGAACGTCTTGGTACGCAGCCGGTACTGGATCGCATAATATTTGTCTGTGACATCAAATACGACCCAAGGAATCATAAACAAGGCTTCGAAATGATCAAGTTATATTTTTTGGCATTTTATGGCAATTAAATTGGAATGCTACCAGTCTTGCCTGTATTATCGCCTGCCATGGTCTAGGCCGGATACCTTGGTATGGAGCCGGTAGCGGTTCACATGATATTTGTTCGGGACATCAAATACAACCTTAGGAACTATAACCAACACTTCAAAATGATCAAGTTACATTTCTCGGCATTTTATGGAAATGAAACTGGAATTTCGCTAGTCGTGCCTGTATTATCGCCTACCATAGTCCAGGCCGGACGCCTTGGTACGGAGCCAGTACCAGATAGCATGATACTTGTCCGGGACATCAAATACAACCTAAGGAACCACAACCAACGCTACGAAATGATCAAGTTACATTTTTTGGCATTTTATGGCAATTAAACTAGAATTCCGCAAGAGGTGCCTGTATTATCGCCTGCCATGGTCCTGGCCGGACGCCTTGGTACGGAGCCGCTACCAGATCGCATGATATTTTTCCTGGACAGCAAATACGACCAAATGATCCATAACCAAGGCTTCGAAATGATCAAGTTACATTTTTTGCCATTTTATGGCAATTAAATTGGAATTCCGCCAGTCGTGCCTTTAATATTGCCTACCATGGTCCAGGACGGAAAGCTTTGCACGGAGCCGGTACCGGATCGCATGATATTTGTCCGGGATATCAAATACAACCTTAGGAACCATAACCAACGCTTCGAAATGATCAAGTTACATTTTTCGGCATTTTATGACAATGAAACTGGAATTTCGCTAGTCGTGCCTGTATTATCGCCTGCCATAGTTCAGACCGGACGCCTTGGTACGGAGCCGGTACCGGATCACATTATATTTTTCCGGGATATCAAATACGACTCAACGAACCATAACCAACGCTTCAAAATGATTAAGTTACATTTTTTTGAATTTTATGGAAATTAGAATTCCATAAGTCATGCCTTTATTGTTGCCTACCATGGTCCAGGCCGGACACCTTGGTACGGATCCGGTACCGGATCGCATAATATTTGTCCAAGACATCACATACGACTCAAGGAATCAGAACCAACACTTCGAAATGATCAAGTTACATTTTCTGGCATTCTATGGCAATTAAAATGGAATTCTGCCAGTCTTGCCTGTATTATCGCCTGCCATAGTCCAAGTCGGACGCCTTGGTACGGAGCCGGTTCCGAATCGTTTGATTTGTCCGGGACAGCAAATACGACCCAAGGAACCATAACCAACGCTTCGAAATAATCAAGTTACATTTTTTGGCATTTTATGGAAATTAAATTGGAATTCCGCAAGTCATGCCTTTATTATCGCCTGCCATGGTCCAGGCCGGACGCCTTGGTACGGAGCCGGTACTGGATCACATGATATTTTTTTGGGACATTAAATACGACCCAAGGAACCATAACCAATGCTTCATAATGATAAAGTTACAGTTTTTGGCATTTTATAGTAATTAAACTGAAATTCCGCCAGTCGTGCCTGTATTATTTCCTGCCATGGTCCAGGCTGGTCGTGGTACGGAGCCGGTACCGGATCGCATGATATTTGTTCGAGACATCAAATACGACCTTAGGAACCATAACCAACGCTTTGAAATGATCAAGTTACATTTTTCGGCATTTTATGACAATGAAACTGGAATTTTTGTAGTCATGCCTGTATTATCGCCTACCATAGTCCAGGCCGGACGCCTTGGCACGGAGCCGGTACCAGATAGCATGATATTTTTCCAAGACATCAAATACAACCCAAGAAACCATAACCAACACTTCGAAATAATCAAGTTAGCATTTTGGCATTTTATTGCAATTAAACTGGAATTCCGCTAGTCGTGCCTGTATTATCTACTGCCATGGTCCAGGCCGGACGCCTTGGTATGGAGCCGGTATCGAATAGCATGATATTTGTCCGATACATCAAATACGACCCAAGGAACCATAACCAACGCTTCGAAATGATCAATTTACAATTTTTGGCATTTTATGGCAATTAAACTGGAACTCTGCCAGTCGTGCCTATATTATCGTCTGCCATGGTTCAGGCCGGACGCCTTGGTACGGAGCCGGTACCGGATCACATGATATTTTTCTAGGACATCAAATACGACCCAAGGAACCAGAAGCAACACTTCGAAATGATCAAGTTATATTTTTTATCATTTTGTGGAAAATAAACTGGAATTCTGCCAGTCGTGCCTGTATTATCGCCTGTCATGGTCCAGGCCGGACGTCTTGGTACGGTGCCAGTACCGGATCGCATGATATTTGTCCGGGACAGGAAATACGACCCAAGGAACCATAAAGAATGCTTTGAAATGATTAAGTTACATTTTTTAGCATTCTATGGCAATTGAACTGGAATTCCGCCAGTCGTGCCTATATTATTGTCTGCCATGGTTCATGCCGGACGCCTTGGTACGGAGCTGGTACCGGATCACATTATTTTTTTTCCGGATATCAAATACAACCCAAGGAACCATAACCAACGCTTC
This sequence comes from Nicotiana knightiana, assembly GCA_005239525.1. NCBI lineage: Eukaryota > Viridiplantae > Streptophyta > Magnoliopsida > Solanales > Solanaceae > Nicotiana > Nicotiana knightiana. Next base: position 23,739 of record ML431965.1, on the reverse strand, counting down.
GAAATGATCAAGTTACATTTTGTGGCATTTTATAGTAATTAAACTGAAATTCCGCCAGTCGTGCCTGTATTATCGCCTTCCATGGTCCAGGTTGGACGTCTTGGTACGGAGCCAATACCGGATCGCATAATATTTGTCCGAGACATCACATACGACCCAAGGAACCATAACCAACACTTTGAAATGATCAAGTTACATTTTTTGGCATTCTATGGCAATTAAAATGGAATTCCGCCAGTCGTGCCTGTATTATCGCCTGCCATAGTCCAGGTCGGACGCCTTGGTACGGAGCCGGTTCTGAATCGCATGATATATGTGTGGGATAGAAAATACGACCCAAGGAACTATCACCAACGCTTCGAAATGATCAAGTTACATTTTTTGGCATTTTATAGAAATTAAATTGGAATTCCTCAAGTCATGCCTGTATTATCGCCTGCCATGGTCCAGGCCGGACGCCTGGGTACGAAGCCGGTACTGGATCGCATGATATTTGTCCCGGACAGAAAATACGACCCAAGGAACCATAACCAAGTCTTCGAAATGATTAAGTTACATTTTTTCGCATTTTATGGCAATTAAATTGGAATTCGGCCAGTCGTGCCTGTATTATCGCCTGCCATGGTCCAGGCCGGATACCTTGGTACGAAGTTGGTACTGGATCGCATGATATTTTTCTGAGACATCAAATACGACCTTAGGAACCATAAAAGCCGCTTCGAAATGATCAATTTATATTTTTTTGGAATTTTATGACAATGAAACTGGAATTTCGCTAGTCATACCTGTATTATCGCCTGCCATAGTCCAGACCGGACGCCTTGGTATGGAGCCGGTACCAAATCACATTATATTTTTCTGGGACATCAAATACGATCCAAGGAACCATAACCAACGCTTCAAAATTATCAAGTTACAATTTTTGGCATTTTATGCCAATTAAAATGGAATTCCGCCAGTCGTGCCTGTATTATCGCCTTCCATGGTCCACGCCAGACGCCTTGGTAAAGAGCCGGTACTGGATCGCATGATATTTGTTTGGGACATCAAATATGACCCAAGGAACCATAACCAGCACTTCGAAAAATCTCAAGTTACATTTTTTTTGAATTTTATGGCAATTAAACTGGAATTTTGCTAGTCATGCCTGTATTATCACCTGCCGTGGTCTAGGCCGGACGCCTTGGTACAGAGCCGGTATCAGACATAGACGTTATCGGATTGCATGATATTTGTACGGGACATCAAATACGACCCAAGGAACCATAACCAACGCTTCGAAATGATCAAGTTAATTTTGTAGCGTTTTATGGCAATTAAACTGGAATTCCTCAAATCGTGCATGTATTATTGCCTGCCATCGTCCAGGCCGGACGCCTTGGTATGGAGCCGGTACCCGATCATATGATATTTCTCCGAGACATCAAATACAAACCAAGGAACCATAACCAATGCTTAGAAATGATCAAGTTACATTTTTTGGCATTTTATGGAAATTAAACTAGAATTCCGCCAGTCGTGCCTGTATTATCGCCTGCTATGGTCCAGGCCGGACGCATTGGTAAGGAGCCGGTACCGGATTGCAAGATATTTTTACGGGACATCAAATAGGACTCAAGGAACCACAAGCAATGCTTCAAAATGATCAAGTTACATTTTTTGGCATTTTACGGCAATTAAACTAGAATTTTGCTAGTCGTGCCTGTATTATCGCCTGCCAGGTTCCAAGACGCACGCCTTTGTACGGAGCCGATAATGGATCGCATGATATTTGTTCGGGACAGAAAATACGACCCATGTAACCATAACCAAGGCTTCAAAATGATCAAGTTACATTTTTTGGCATTTTATGGTAATTAAATTGGAATTCCGCCAGTCGTGCCTGTATTATCGCCTGCCATGGTCCAGACCGGATGCGTTGGTATGGAGCCGGTACCAGATCGCATGATATTTGTCCGGGACATCAAATACGACCTTAGGAACCATAACCAACGCTTCGAAATGATCAAGTTACATTTTTTGGCATTTTATGACAATGAAACTGGAATTCCGCCAGTCGTGATTGTATTATCGCCTGCCATGGTCCAGGCCTGACGCCTTGGTACGGAGCCAGTACCGGATAACATGATATTTCTCCGGGATATCAAAGACGACCCAAGGAACCATAATNTCGCCTGCCATGGTCCAGGCCGGATACCTTGGTACGAAGCTGGTACTGGATCGCATGATATTTTTCTGAGACATCAAATACGACCTTAGGAACCATAAAAACCGCTTCGAAATGATCAATTTACATTTTTTTGGAATTTTATGACAATGAAACTGGAATTTCGCTAGTCATGCCTGTATTATCGCCTGCCATAGTCCAGACCGGACGTCTTGGTATGGAGCCGATACCAGATCGCATGATATTTGTCTGGGACATCAAATACGATCTTAGGAACCATAAGCAACGCTTCGAAATGATCAAGTTACATTTTTTGACATTTCATGACAATGAAACTGGAATTCCGCCAGTCGTGCTTGTATTATCGCGTGCCATGGTCCAGGCCTGAAGCCTTGGTACGGAGCCGGTACCGGACAACATGATATTTGTCCGGGATATCAAATACGACCTAAGGAACCATTACTAACGCTTAGAAATGATAAAGTTACATTTTTTGGCATTTTATGGCAATTAAACTAAAATTCCGCCAATCGTGCCTGTATTATCGCCTGCCATGGTCCAGGCCAGAAGCCTTGGTACGGAGCCGGTTTCAGATAACATGATATTTGTCCGGGACATCAAATACGACCCAAGGAACCATAACCAACGTCTTCGAAATATTCAAGTTACATTTTTTGGCATTTTATGGCAATTAAACTGGGATTCTGCCAATCTTGCTTGTATTATCGCCTTCCATGGTCCAGGCCGGATGCCTAAGTATTGAGCCGGTACCGGATCGCATGATATTTGTTCGGGACATGAAATACGACCTTAGGAACCATAACCAACGCTTAGAAATGATCAAGTTACATTTTTTGGCATGTTATGGCAATGAAACTTGAATTCCGTTAGTCGTGGTTGTATTATCGCCTGCCATTGTCCAGGCTGGACGCCTTGGTACGGAGCTGGTACCAATTGCATGATATTTTTCCTGGACATCAAATATGACTCATGGAACCGTAACCAATGCTTCGAAATGGTCAAGTTACATTTTTTGGAATTTTGTGGAAATTAAACTGGAATTTCGCTAGTCGTGCATGTATTATCGCCTGCCATGGTCCAGGCGGGATGCCTTGGTACGAAGACGGTACCGGATCGCATGATATTTGTCCGGGACATCAAATACGACCTTAGGAACCATAACCAACGCATCGAAATGATCAAGTAACATTTTTTGGCATTTTATGGCAATTAAACTGGGATTCCGCCAATCGTGTCTGTATTATCGCCTATCATGGTCCAGGCCGGACGCCTAGGTACGGAACCGATAGCGGATCGCATGATATTTGTGCGGGACATCAAATACGACCTTAGGAACCATAACCAACGCTTCAAAATGATCAAGTTACATTTTTTGGCATCTTATGACAATGAAACTTGATTTCGGCCAGTCGTGCCTATATTATCGCCTGCCATGGTCCAGACCAAACGCCTTGGTACGTAGGCGGTACCAGGTTGCATGATATTTGTCTTGGAAATCAAATAAGACCCATGGAACCATAACCAATGCTCTGAAATGATCAAGTTACATTTTTTGGCATTTTTTGGCAATTAAACTGGAATTCCACTAGTCATGCCTGTATTATCTCCTGCCATGCCGGACGCCTTGGTACTGATCTAGTACCCAATTGCATGATATTTCTCTACGACATCAAATACGACCCAAGGAACCATAACCAACGCTTCGAAATGATCAAGTTACATTTTTTAGCATTTTGTGGCAATTAAACTGGTATTCGGCCAGTCGTGCCTATATTATCGTCTGCCATTGTCCAGGCCGGATGGCTTGATACGGAGCCGGTAACGGATCGCATGATATTTTTACGGGACAGCAAATACGACCCAAAGAACCCCAACCAACACTTCGAAATGATCAAGTTACATTTTTTGGCATTCTATGGCAATTAAACTGGAATTCCGCCAGTCGTGCCTATATTATTGTCTGCCATGGTTCGGGCCGGACGCCTTGGTACGGAGCGGGTACCGGATCGCACGATATTTTTCCGGGACGTCAAATAAGACCCAAGGAACCATAACAACCGCTTCAAAATGATCAAGTTACATATTTTGGCATTTTATAGCAATTAAACTAGAATTCCAACAATTGTGCATGTATTATCTCATGCCATGGTCCAGGCCGGATGCCTTGGTACGAAGCTGGTACCCGATCACATGATATTTTGCCGAGATATCAAATACGACCCAAGGAACCACAACCAACGCTTAGAAATGATCAAATTACATTTTTTGGCATTTTATGGAAATTAATCTAGAATTCTGCCAGTCGTGCCTGTATTATCGCCTGCCATGGTCCAGGCCGGACGCCTTGGTACAGAGCCGATATCAGACATAGACGGTATCGGATTGCATGATCTTTGTACGGGACACCAAATACGAGCCAAGGAACCATAACCAACGCTTCGAAATGATCAAGTTAATTTTGTTGCGTTTTATTGCAATTAAACTGGAATTCCTCCAATCGTGCATGTATTATTGCCTGCCATCGTCCAGGCCGGACGCCTCTATATGGAGCCGGTACCCGATCATATGATATTTCTCCGGGACATCAAATACGAACCAAGGAACCATAACCAACGCTTAGAAATGATCAAGTTACATTTTCTGGCATTTTATGGAAATTAAACTAGAATTCCGCCAGTCATGCCTGTATTATCGCCTGCTAGGGTCCAGGCCGGACTCATTGGTACGGAGCCGGTACCGGATTGCATGATATTTTTACGGGACATCAAATACCACTCAAGAAACCACNTGGAATTCCGCCAGTCGTGCCTGTATTATCGCCTGCCATGGTCCAGGCCGGATGCGTTGGTATGGAGCCGGTACCAGATTGCATGATATTTGTCCGGGACATCAAATATGATCTTAGGAAGCATAAGCAACACTTCGAAATGATCAAGTTACATTTTTTGGCATTTTAGGGCAATTAAATCGGAATTCCGCCAGTCGTGCCTGTATTATCGCCTGCCATGGTCCAGGCCTGACGCCTTGGTACGGAGCCGGTACCGGATAACATGATATTTTTCCGGGATATCAAATACAACCCAAGGAACCATAACTAACGCTTAGAAATGATAAAGTTACATTTTTTGGCATTTTATGGCAATTAAACTAGAATTCCGCCAATCGTGCCTGTATTATCGCCGGCCATGGTCCAGGCCAGAAGCCTTGGTACGGAGCCGATTTTGGATAACATGATATTTGTCCGGGACATCAAATACGACCCAAGGAACCATAACCAACACTTAGAAATGATCAAGTTACATTTTTTGGCTTTTTATGGCAATGAAACTGGAATTCCGTTAGTCGTGGTTGTATTATCGCCTCCCATTGTCCAGGCTGGACCCCTTGGTACGGAGCCGGTACCGGATTGCATGATATTTTTCATGGACATCAAATATGACTCATGGAACCATAACTAATGCTTCGAAATGATCAAGTTACATTGTTTGGGATTTTGTGGAAATTAAACTGGAATTTCGCTAGTCGTGCATGTATTATCGCCTGCCATGGTCCAGGCTGGACGCCTTGTCACGAAGCCGGTACCGGATCACATGATATTTGTCCGGGACATTAAATACGACCTTAGGAACCATAACCAACGCATCAAAATGATCAAGTAACATTTTTTGGCATTTTATGGCAATTAAACTGGGATTCCGCCAATCGTGTCTGTATTATCTCCTGTCATGGTCTAGGCCGGACGCCTAGGTACGGAACCGATAGCGGATCGCATGATATTTGTACGGGACATCAAATATGACCTTAGGAACCATAATCAACGCTTCGAAATGATCAAGTTACATTTTTTTGGCATTTTATGGCAATTAAACTGCGATTACGCTAGTCGTGCCTGTATTATCGCCACCCATGGTCCAGGCTGGACGTCTTGGTATGGAGTCGGTACCGGATCGCATGAATATTTATCTGAGACATCAAATACGACCCAAGGAACCATAACTAGTGCTTCAAAATTATCAAGTTACANGGACATCAAATACGACCCAAGGAACAACAACCAACGCTTCGAAATGATCAAGTTACATTTTTTGGCAATTTATGGCAATTAAAATGGAATTCTGCATGTCGTGCCTATATTATCGCGTGTCATGGTCTAGATCGGACGCCTTGATACGGAGACGGTACCGGATCACATGATATTTTTTCGGGACATCAAATACGACCCAAGGAACCATAACCAGTGCTTCATAATGATCAAGTTACAGTTTTTGGCATTTTATAGTAATTAAACTGAAATTCCGCCAGTCGTGCCTGTATTATCGCCTGCCATGGTCCAGGCTGGACGTCTTGGTACGAAGCCAGTATTGAATCAAATATGACCCAAGGAACCATAACCAACGCTTTGAAATTATCAAGTTACATTTTTTGACATTTTATGGAAATTAAACTGGAATTCCGCCAGTCGTTCCTGTATTATCGCCTCCCATGGTCCAGGTCGGACGCCTTGGTACGGAGCCCGTACCGTAATGCATGATATTTGTCCGGGACATCAAATACGACCCAAGGAACCATAAACAACGCTTCGAAATGATCAAGTTACATTTTTGTCATTTTATGGCAATTAAACAGGAATTCCGCCAGTCGTGCCAGTATTATCGCCTGCCATGGTCCAGGCCGGACGCCTTGGTACGGAACCGGTACCGGATCGCATGATATATGTCCGGGACAGCAAATACGACCCAAGGAACCATAACCAACGCTTCGAAATGATCAAATTACATTTTTTGGCATTTTATGGTAATTAAACTAGAATTCCGTCAGTTGTGCCTGTATAATTGCCTACCATGATTCAGGCCAGACGCCTTGGTACGGAGCCGGTACCGGATCTCATGGTATTTTTTCGGGACATCAAATACGACCCAAGGACCCATAAAAACCGCATTGAAATGATTAAGTTTCATTTTTTGGCATTTTATAGTAATTAAACCGAAATTTTTCCAGTCGTGCATGTATTATCGCGTGCCATGGTCTAGACCGATCTCCTTGGTACGGAGCTAGTACCGGATCACATGATATTTTTACGGGAAATCAAATAGGACCCAAGGAATAAAAACCAACGCTTCAAAATGATCAAGTTACATTTTTTCGCATTTTATGGAAATTAAATTGGAATTCCGCCAGTCATGCCTGTATTATCGCCTGCCATGGTCCAGGCCGGACTCCTTGGTACGGAGCCGGTACCGGATCACATGATATTTGTCTGGGACATCAAATAGGACCCAAGGAACAAGAACAAACACTTCGAAATGATCAAGTTATATTTTTTGGCATTTTATGGAAATTAAATTGGAATTCCGCCAATCATGCTTGTATTATCGCCTGCCATGGTCCTGGTCGGACACCTTGGTACGGAGCTGGTACCGGATCGCATGATATTTGTCCCGTATAGAAAATACGACCCAAGGAACCATAACCAAGGCTTCGAAATGATCAAGTAACATTTTCTGGCATTTTATGGCGATTAAATTGGAATTTCTCCAATCGTGCCTGTATTATCGCCTGCCATGGTCCAGGGCGGATACCTTGTTACAGAGCCGGTACCGGATCGTATGATATTTTCCGAGACATCAAATACGACCCAAGGAACCATCACTTGTTCTTCGAAATGATTAAGTTACATTTTTTGTCATTTTATGGCAATTAAACTGGAATTCTGCCAGTCGTGCCTGTATTATCGCCTGCCATGGTCCAGGCCGGACTCCTTGGTACAAAGCCGGTACCGGATCACATGATATTTGTACGGGACATCAAATAGGAACCAAGGAACAAACACCAATACTTCGAAATGATCAAGTTACCTTTTTGGCATTTTATTGAAATTAAATTGGCATTCCGCCAGTCATGCTTGTATTTTCGCCTGCCATGGTCCAGGCCGGACACCTTGGTATGGAGCCGGTACCGGATCACATGATATTTTTCCCGGACAACAAATACGACCCAAGGAACCATAACCTAGGCTTCGAAATGATCAAGTTACAATTTTTGGCATTTTATGGCAATTAAATTTGAACTCCGCCGTCATCCCTGTATTATCGCCTGCCATGGTCCAGGCCGGACAACTTGGTAAGGAGCCGGTACCGGATCGCATGATATTTTTTCCGGACAGCAAATACGACCCAAAGAACCATTNGTGCTTGTATTATCGCCTGCCATGGTCCAGGCCTGACGCCTTGGTACGGAGCCGGTACCGGATAACATGATATTTGTCCGAGATATCAAATATGACCCAAGGAACCATAACCAACGCTTCGCAATGTTAAAGTTACATTTTTTGGCATTTTATGGCAATTAAACTGGAATTCCGCCAATCGTGCATGTATTATCGCCTGCCATGGTCCAGGCCTGAAGCCTTGAAACGGAGCCGATTCCGGATAACATGATATTTGTCCGGGACATCAAATACGACCCAAGGAACCATAACCAATGCCTTCGAAATATTCAAGTTACATTTTTTGGTATTTTATGGCAATTAAACTGGGATTCCGCCAATCTTGCCTATATTATCGCCTTCCATGGTCAAGGCCGGACGCCTAGGTACGGAACCGGTACCGGATCGCATGATATTTTTTCGGGACATCAAATACGACCTTAGGAACCATAACCAACGCTTAGAAATGATCAAGTTACATTTTTTGGCATTTTATGGAAATTAAACTGGAATTCCGCTAGTCGTGCTTGTATTATCGCCTCCCATAGTCCAGGCAGGACGCCTTGGTACGAAACCAGTACCGGATCACATGATATTTTTCCGAGACATCAAATATGACCCATCGAACCATAACCAATGCTTCGAAATAATCAAGTTACATTTTTAGGCATTTTATGCTAATTAAACTGGGATTCCGCCAGTCGTGTCTGTATTATTGCCTGCCATGGTCCAGGCCGAACGCCTAGGTACGGAGCCGATACCGGATCGCATGATATTTGTACAGGACATCAAATACGACCTTAGGAACCATAATCAACGCTTCGAAATGATCAAGTTACATTTTTTGGCATCTTATGAAATGAACTTTAATCGGCCAGTCATGCCTATATTATCGCCTGCCATGGTCCAAACCAAACGCTATGGTACGGATCCGGTAACAGATTGCATGATATTTGTCCGGGACATCAAATACGACCCAAGGAACCATAACCCAACGCTTCGAAATGATCAAGTTACATTTTTTAGCATTTTGTGGAAATTAAACTGGTATTCCGCCAGTCGTGCCTGTATTATCGCCTGCCATGGTCCAGGCCGGATGGCTTGATAGGTAGCCGGTACTAGATCGCATGATATTTGTCCGGGACAGAAAATACGACCCAGGTAACCACAACCAACGCTTCGAAATAATCAAGTTACATTTTTTGGCATTCTATGGCAATTAAATTGGAATTCCGCCAGTCGTGCCTATATTATTGTCTGCCATGATTCAGGCCGGACGCCTTGGTACGGAGCCGGTACCGGATCGCATGATATTTGTCCGGGACTTCAAATACAACCCATGGAACCATAACCAACGCTTCAAAATTATCAAGTTACATATTTTGGCATTTTATGGCAATTAAGCCGGAATTCCAACAATCGTACATGTATTCTCGCCTGCCTTGGTACAGAGGCGGTACCCGATCACATGATATTTCTCCGGGACATCAAATACAACCCAAGGAACAGAAACCAACGCTTCGAAATGATCAAGTTACATTTTTTGGCATTTTATGGCAATTAAAATAGAATTCCGCTAGTCGTGCCAGTATTATCGCTTGCCATGGTCCAAGTTGCACGCCTTGGTACAGAGCCGATATCGGATCGCATGATATTTTTTCAGGACTGCATATACGACCCAAGGAACCATAACCAAGGCTTCGAAATGATCAAGTTACATCTTTTAGCATTTTATGGCAATTAAATTGGAATTCCGCCAGTCGTGCCTGTATTATCGCCTGCCATGGCCCAGGCCGGATGCCTTGATACGGAGCCGGTACCGGATCGCATGATATTTTTCTGGGACATCAAATACGACCTTAGGAACCATAACCAACGCTTCAAAATGATCAAGTTACATTGTTTGGCATTTTATGACAATGAAACTGGAATTCCGCCAGTCGTGCATGTATTATCGCCTGCCATTCTCCAAGTCGGACGCCTTANATCAAGTTACATTTTTTGGCATTTTATGACAATGAAACTGGAATTCCGCTAGTCGTGCATGTATTATCGCCTGCCATGGTCCAGGCCGAACGCCTTGGTACGGAGCCGGTACCCGATCATATGATATTTCTCCGGGACATCAAATACGGCTCAAGTAACCATAACCAATGCTTAGAAATAATTATGTTACATTTTTTGGCATTTTATGGAAATTAAACTAGAATTCCACTAGTCGTTCCCGTATTATCGCCTGCCATGGTCCAGGCCGGACGCCTTGGTACGGAGCCAATACCGGATCACATGATATTTGTCTGGGACCGCAAATACGACGCAAGAAACAATAACCAAGGCTTCGAAATGATCAATGTACATTTTTTGGCACTTTCTGGCAATTAAATTGGAATTCCGCCAGTCGTCCCTGTATTATCACCTGCCATGGTCCAGGCCGGACGCCTTGGTACGGAGCCGGTACCGGATAGCATGATATTTGTCCGGGACATGAAATATTACCCAATGAACCATAACCAACGCTTCGAAATGATCAAGTTACTTTTTTTGGCATTTTATGGCAATTAAATTGGAATTCTGCCAGTGGTGCCTGTATTATCGGCTGCCATGGTCCAGGCCGGACGCCTTGGTATGAAGCCGGTACCCGATCGCATGATATTTCTCCGGGACGTGAAATACGACCCAAGGAACCATAACCAAGGATTTGAAATGATCAAGTTATATTTTGTGGCATTTTATGGCAATTAAATTGGAATTTCGCCAGTCGTGCCTGTATTATCGCCTGCCATGTTCCAGGCTAGATGCCTTGGCACAGAGCCGGTACTGAATCGCATGATATTTATCCGGGACATCAAATACGATCTTAGAAACCATAACCAATGATTCGAAATTATCAAGTTACATTTTTTGGCATTTTATGGCAATTAAACTGGAACTCCGCCAGTCGTGCCTATATTATTGTCTTCCATGGTTCAGGCCGGACGCCTTGTTATGGAGCCGGTATTGCATGATATTTTTCTAGCACATCAAATATGACCCAAGGAACCATAAACAACGCTTCGAAATGATCAAGTTATGTTTTTTGGCATTTTGTGGCAATTAAACTGGAATTCCGCCAATCGTGCCTGTATTATCGCCTGCCATGGTCCAGGACAGACACCTTGGTAAGGAGCCGCTACTGGATCACATGATATTTGTCCGGGACATCAAATGCAACAAAATGAAGCATAACCAGTGCTTCAAAATGATCAAGTTACATTTTTTGGCATTTTATGGCAATGAAACTGGAAGTCCGCCAGTCGTGCCTCTATTATCGCTTGCCATGATCCAGGCCGGACGCCTTGGTACGGGGCCAGTACCGGATTGCATGATTTTTGTACGGGACATCAAATACGACCAAAGTAACCACAACCAACGCTTCGAAATGATCAAGTTACATTATTTGGCATTTATGGCAATTAAACTCAAATTCCGCTAGTCGTGCCTGTATTATCACCTGCCATGATCCAAGCTGGACGCCTTGGCACGAAGCCAGTACCAAATCGCATGATATTTGTTAGGGACAGCAAATACGACCCAAGGAACCATAACCAACACTTAAAAATGATCAAGTTACATATTTTAGCATTTTATAGAAATTAAACTAGAATTTCGCATGTCGTGCATGTATTATTGCCTGCCATGGTCTAGGCCGGACGCCTTGGTACGGAGACGGTACCGGATAGCATGATATTTTTCTGGGACATCAAATACGACCCAAGGAACCATAACCAACACTTCCAAATGATCAAGTTACATTTTTTGGCATTTTATGGCAATTAAACTGGGATTCCGCCAGTCGTGCCGGTATTATCACCTACCATTGTCCAGGCCAGATGCCTTGGTACGGAGCTGCTACTGGATCGCATGATATTTGTCCGGGACATCAAATACGACCCAAGGAACCATAACCAACGCTTCGAAATGATCAAGTTACATTTTTTGGCATTTTATGGCAATTAAACTGGAATTCCTCCAATCGTGGTTGTATTATCGCATGCCATGGTCCAAGCCGGACGCCTTGGTATGGAGCCGGTACCGGATAGCATGATATTTTTCCAGGATCAAATACGACCCAAGGAACCATAACCAACGCTTCGAAATGATCAAGTTATATTTTTGGCATTTTATGGCAATTAAACTGGGATTCTGCCAGTCGTGCCTGTAATATCGCCTGCCATTGTCCAGGCTGGACGCCTTGGTACGGAACCTGTACTGGATTGCATGATATTTTTCTAGGACATCAAATACGACACAAAGAACCATAAACAACGCTTCGAAATGATCTAGTTAAATGTTTTGGCATTTTATGGAAATTCAATTGGAATTTCGCTATTCGTGCCTGTATTATCGCCTGCCATTGTCCAGGTCGGACGCCTTGGTACGGAGCCGGTACCGGATCGCATGATATTTATCCGGGACATCAAATATGACTCAAGGAGATATGATCAAGTTACATTTTTTGGCATTTTAAGGAAATTAAACTAGAATTCTGATAGTCGTGCCGGTATTATCGCCTGCCATAGTTCAGGCCGGACGCATTGGTACGGAGTCGGTACCGGATTGCATGATATTTTTATGGGACATCAAATACGACCCAAGGAACCACAACCAACTCTTCGAAATGATCAAGTTACATTTTTGGCATTTTATGGCAATTAAACTAGAATTCCGCTAGTCGTGCCTGTATTATCGCCTGCCATGGTCCAAGACGCACGCCTTGGTACGGAGCCGATATCGGATCGCATGATATTTGTTCGGGACAACAAATACAACCCAAGGAACCATAACCAAGGCTTCGAAATGATCAATTTACAATTTTTGGCATTTTATGGCAATTAAACTGGAACTCCACCAGTCGTGCCTATATTATTGTCTGCCATGGTTCAGGCCGGACCCCTTGGTACAGAGCCGATACCGGATTGCATGATATTTGTCTAGGACATCAAATATGACCCAAGGAACCGTAACCAACGCTACGAAATGATCCAGTTATGTTTTTTTGGCATTTTGAGGCAATTAAACTGGAATTCCGCCAATCGTGCCTGTATTATCGCCTGCCATGGTCCAGGCCGGACGCCTTGGTACGGAGCCGGTACCGGATTGCATGATTTTTGTACGGAACATCAAATACGAAATAAGAAACCACAACCAACGCTTCGAAATGATCAAGTTACACTATTTGGCATTTATGGCAATTAAACTCAAATTCCGCTGTGCCTGTATTATCACCTGCCATGGTCCAAGGCGGACGCCTTGGTGCGAAGGCAGTACCAGATTGCATGATATTTATTAGGGACCTCAAATACGACCCAAGGAACCATAACCAACACTTAAAAATGATCAAGTTACATTTTTTGGCATTTTATAGAAATTAAACTAGAATTCCGCATGTCGTGCATGTATTATCGCCTGCCATGATCCAGGCCGGACGCCTTGGTACGGAGACGGTACCGGATAGCATGATATTTTTCTGGGACATCAAATACGACCCAAGGAACCATAACCAATGCTTCGAAATGATCAAGTTACATTTTTCGGCATTTTATGGCAATTAAACTGGAATT
>ML431964.1:0-17653 GCA_005239525.1 Nicotiana knightiana | reverse complement strand
GGGGGAAAGCTCCCGGAATCTCGCCCGTAGTCCCAATTTAAATATGCGATGCAGTACAGGGGGGAAAGCTCCCGGATCTCGGTCCGTAGTCTCAATTTAAATATGCAATGTAGTACAGGGGGAAAGCTCCCGGATCTCCGTCCGTATTCCCAATTTAAATATGCAATGTATACAGGGCGAAAGCTCCCGGATCTCTGTCCGTAGTCCCAATTTAAATATGCAATGCAGTACATGGGGAAAGCTCCCGGATCTCGGTCCGTAGTCCCAATTTAAATATGCAATATAGCCACTGAAGAAAACAACCAGAATGCGAACAAAACAACATATATTGCCACAACAGGCGCAAAAGCAAACAAGACCTAATGCAAAGTGCGATGAGCAAATCAATACAAAGACTTAAATCACAAAAATGGTAAAAACTCACTCATAAGAAGTGGCCACTGAAAGGAATGCCAAACACAAAGAGAAAGCATCATAACGAGGGGAAAACGAGGCAAATATAGCTACGATTCTATATATTCAAGTTCGCAACCAAGAAACCAAATCATCCCGGGAATCAGCTATAACCAATCTCACTTAGAAAATTAGCTTCACCGAATAAACTCAGCTTGAACAAGTGCTCAGTAAATAGGCAACATCAAAGGAGTACCATCAACATGGCGGTCATCAATTAAACATAAATAGTACTTAAGGGAAATCATTTAAATCACAATGTACGACTCACGGGCATTCTTGAACAACGTATAAATATTCCAATTACTTGTTAGACAATTATAGGGCGAGATTATAGGAGTTTTAGTTACATAGGCAGTGTATGAAGAAAGATATAGTATAATGGTAGGAAAGGCAAAGTCTTCATTTAAGTCAATTAAGATCAAATAAGAAACAAGGAACACTAGGCAAGTACTTCTAATTTGAGCAGGAAGAGACGAAACTAGAAATCAGGAATTCAGGTATAACAATTTCAATTCATATATGGGGAACATAAGGACCTAAAATCCCTAATGGGGAATCTATTTGTAAATAAGTCCGAATACGCACTCGTCACCTCGCGTACGCGGACTACAATCAACATAAAAGACTCAATCCTAAGGGGCAGTTCCCCCCACAAGATTAGGCAAGATACTTACCTCAAAGACGACAACCCGGTACTCAAAATAGACTTCTCGGGCGGGAAAGCCTCTGAACGGCTCAAAATCAACTAAAACAACTTCAAAATACATATAAAACGTATAAGGAACTATCCCAACTAATAAAGTCTCAATCTTTACAATATTATAAAAATCGACCCAAAAGTCGACCCCCGGGCCCGCACTTCGGAACCCGATAAATTTTACAAATTACGATTACCATTCTGATACGATTTCACCCATACTAAATTTGTCCAATTCCGATAACACTTGGTCATTCAAATCATGAATTTTCATTTTGAAGTTTTCTTTCAAAACCCACAATCCTCTCAACCCAAAACACAAATTAAATAATAAGGACAAGAACTAATTCATGAAATATAATTAATTGTAGTGGAAGAACACTTACCCATTCGATTTGTGTGAAAACACCTCAAAAAATCGCCCAAAACCAAGTTCCAGAAGTCAAAATATGTTTAAAATGGTGAAACCCCGATTTTGCAAACTTATATTCTGCCTAGGTGCTTTGTGAATTGCGATCGCGGTAATCGAGGCGCGATCACGTAGAAGGAAATGGCTGCTGGTGTAAGATGTGCTCCGTGATCGCGGAGAATCTTATGCGATCGCGTATAAGGGGCAGACTGGCTTCTGCGATCGCGGATGGAGTTATGCGATCGCAGTAAGGAAAAACTGGGGGGTCCAAAGCAACACTATGCGATCGCGACTTCATCTATGCGATCGCATAGAAGGAAACCAGATGAATGGTTCAGCGGTGAAAAAAAATGAGGAATGTTTGCCTGAAGCCTATCCGAATCACACCCGAGACCCCCAGGACTCAAAACCATATATGCACACAACCTCTACAACATCCTACGGACTTATTTGTGTAATCAAATCACCAAAATAATATCATAAATATTGAATTAAACCTCAAAATCAATGAAATTTCTCAAAACTTCTTTAACTATCAAATTTTACATTTAAGGTCCGAATCACGTCAAACCAAGTCCGTTTATTACCAAACTTCACAGATAACACATATAAATCATATTGAACCTGTACCGGGCTCCGAAACCATGATATGTGCCCGATATCATAGGTTTCACCTCGTATTTCATTTTCAAAATCCTTTATATTTTCTTAGAAAACAATTTTATTTAAAAATTCATTTCTCGGACTTTGGACTTCGGAATTCGATTCCGGGCATATGCCCAAGTCCCATATTTCCTACGGACCGTCAAATCACGGTCCGGGTTCGTTTACCAAAAATGTTGACCGAAGTCCACTTTATTCAAATTTCTAATACAAAATTATAATTTTAATTAATTTTTTACATAAAGTCTTCCCGGCTACATGCCCGGATTGTGCATGCAAATCGAGGTGAGATAAAAGGAGATTTTCACGACCTCGAAAACAGAATTAGCTAGAAATATACGGGATGACCTTGTGGGTCATCACACTTTCCCCTTACATCTATAATCTCATCCTCATGTTGACCAAGTACGCGGAATTGGCTAGCCGTGGAATCTCTATTCACCATCTAATGAATATTTTCGCTCCCAGTTTCCATAGGGGGACGTTGTTACACCTTTGTCATCGTGGAAGTAAGAGCTTGGTAGTGAAGATGGGCGATAAGGCCAATGTCGGTTCTGGTTAAAAGTTTTCTACGTCAAGACCGAGGACGCAATGTCAAATGAAAATGGATTTCCTGAGGTGTGGAACTATGCCCGTAAGTACCTCCGTTGAATGTTCATTTCGCTTATTTTGATAGTAGCGTAATCGTTCTATTTTTTCTTTGTTCAGCCGAGAAAGATCCCCCTCCATTGGTTGCAGAAATTCACGACTAGGTTAGCCCTATCTTTCCTCATATGATGGGGATCCGTGAATGATCGGCTTTCCACAAGAAGTTTGGACCAAAGCCCCGGCGAGTGGTGAGTTACTTGTTTGAGTTTTTGTTGCTTCGACCTTCAGGTCATCCGGTTTTTTGTATCGTGGGGGTTGACTTAACTCTGCTTTTGTCGTTAGGCCGGAGAGCTTCGAGGAGGGCGAGGCCTCCTACTCCCGCATTCTGCCAAACGAGTTCCCCGACGGGATTTGTCCTTGCTAGAGCTGTCAAATAGGCCGGACCGGGTTAGCCCATCCCATCCCACGTGGGCTTTAGCTAATGAAGGGTTCGGATGGGCTAGCCTACCATTTTAATGGGCCTTAAAATGGTTAGCCCAGCCCAGCCCAACCCTATGTGGGTCGCGAGCCCCCACGGGCCGGCCCATCATTGTTTAAAATATAATTTTATATTTTTTTCTTTAAGCTCTGACCTAAAAAAATGATAAATATTTAAAAGTTAAAAATATCTTATTGGAAAAATTTGCAAAACTTCATAACTTTTTATACTGTTCCAATATATCACATAAACACTAAAAATATAAAAGACAAGACTATATTTCATTCACTAAAAGTCAGAACTCAAAAGGAACCATTTATGAGAACGTCCATGATGCTTGTGGGATATCCAATACATCATGTTCATCAAACACATTTGGATCCGTTTGTGACAAGGTTGTCTTAATGTAACGATCCAACCGGTCATTTTATGTTATCGGACCCCGTTCCCCTAAATGAAACTTCCCATAGCGGCTTTTTATGAGTTATGACTTGCGGGGACTGGTGATCCGGGATTCGGAGGTGTTTAGAGTGCTATAGGAACAATTGGTTCCTTAAGGTTGGCCTTTAAAGCCAAGTTTGACTTCGGTCAACATTTTAGGTAAACAACCTTGAAATCGTGTTTCGTCGGTTCCGGTAGCTTCGTGTGATGATATTGGACCTGAGCGTATGTTCGGAATGGGTTTCTGATAAACCGGGGGCATTTCGGCGCCCAATATTGAAATAAGAAGTTCCTATTTTGGTTTGGGATGTGTTTTTATGTTATCGAGGTCCGAACGGAATTCCAAGACCGGGAATATTTCCGTTATGTTAATTGTGACTTGCCTACAAAATTTGGTGTCATTCCGAGTTGTATAGGTCGGTTCGGCGCGTTGTTAGCGAAGTCTAGAAAACTTAAAGTTCCTAAGTTTGGTTCTTGGGGTTTTGAGGTGTGATTTTGAGTTTTAAAGTTGTTTTGGGTGTTCCGAAGGCTCGAGCAAGTCTGTATTATGATTTGGGACTTTTTGGTATATTTGGACGGGGGCTTGGGTGGGCCCAGGTACCTCCCAGACACCACACGAGGCCAAAACCCAGCTGAAATAGCTGTTGGTGCACCTGTTCTGGTGTGACTGCAGGTGCGGTTGACTAGTCGTCGGTGCGGGACCGCTCCTGCGGTCCCAGCCTCGCAGGTGCGACCCCAGTGGTTTGGCCAATTCACGCAGGTGCGGACAAAGTTCCGCAAGAGCGGAGCCTCAGTTACGGTCTCCACTCCGCAGGTGCGGGCCCAGGCTCCCCAGTCCATTTCTGCAGGTGCGAGCCTTTGCTCGCAGATGCGTGACCGCAGGTGCGGTCCTCGAGCCGCAGGTGCGGTCCTCGAGCCGCAGGTGCAAAAATAGTGTCCAGACAGTGTGTTTTTATACACAGGTTTTAATACATTTTTCTCATCATCTTCTTCTTCCTTGGGGCGATTTCCACCATTTTTCAGGGACAAACGAACTGTTCATTTAAGGTAAGTAAAATCTACTCTAATATTAGCTTCATGCATGGATTATTAGCTTAATTAACTACCTAAATTAGTGAAAATCAAGAATTGGGTAGTAACCTAGAGCTTGCGATAATTTGAGAAGTTACCCGTGAATTTGCTATGAAATCAAGTAAAAATCGTATATTAATGATCCTTAGGCTTTGGGTGAGTGTTCCCTTCGAGAATTATTGGAATCCGAGTGTGCGGGCCCGGGGTTGGATTTTAGAAATTCTTCAAGAATGTTGAATTACTGAATAAATAGGATAATTTCCCTACTTTGAGCATGCATTGATGTCATTGTACCGTATTTGGTTAGTTGCGAGTCCTCGGGTGTAGAGTTCGGAGTTCGGGCGCATCCTTGGTCCGAGGGGTAGATTCGACACGAGGTGAGTCTCTTTTCTAACCTTGTAAGAGGGAATTGTCCCCATAGGTGTTATATATGTTTTGTGTAATTATTTTGGGGGCTACGTGCGTACAACGTGACGAGAGTCCGTACGTGGCGACTATCATGCTATGTCGGGTAGTTTTAGGGCTCACACGCATGTCTTTATGTGCCTTATATGTATCTTTGGGTGTTCTTTGAGCTGCCTGTTGCTTTTAAATTGATATGGAAATGTGGAAAAGTTGCACCTGAACTCCCAGTTGATCAATCCCTGTTAAAGGTATAGCCCTACTAAGTTATTGAGATGTCGGTATATACATATGTGCGTATGAGAGTCCGCACTCGAATCGTAGATATGATTCGCGATCGAGGGAAGCATTATAGTAAATCGGTATAAGTGTGTCAACACTCGAATCACAGGTATGATTCGCGATCGAGGGAAGCATTATAGTAAATCGGTATAAGTGTGTCAACACTCGAATTGCAGGTATGATTCGCGATCGAGGGAAGCTTTATGGTAATTGTAAATAAATGTGTCAGCACCCGAGTTGCAGGTATGATTCGTGAGCGAGGGAAGCTTTACGTCCCTTCAGTGTCTAGATATTCCCTTATGACTCCGGCCGGTTGTCTTACCCTTGTGTGCGATTGGGCTATTGGGTACTGTTTCCATTGATATTGACTTGACAGATATTTGGGGGGGAAAGGAAAGTGTACATTGTTGCTTATTTTCAGTAGTTTCCTGGTTTTCTGTATTTCATAGGTATCTGCTGCTTCATGTCTCACATGTCTACTGAATTCCGTATATCCTATTTTACATTATTACTGTTGGACCTTAGTGAGTGTCACGTCGACCTCTCGTCACTACCTCTTCGAGGTTAGGCGGGATACTCACTGGGTACATATATATTTATGTACTCATGATGCACTTCTGTACTTAATTGTACAGGTTCTGAGGCTGGTGTTTCTGGTTATCCGACCGGAGCTTGACTTATATTCTGGACAGGACTCCATGGTGAGCTGCACCCCTTGACGTTTCTCAGCAGTGCTATGGAGTTATCTTTTGTTTATTTCTGTCTATTTCTCTCAGACAGCAGTACAATTTGTATCATCTTTTGTATATTCTACTAGTTTGCCTCTTGACTTGTGACATTAGTTCCTTGCACACACATAGTAGACTCATTATTTTTGGGATTGTATATATATTGGATCACGGTCTATGGTTGTATTTACTTAGTTGGTAAATGTTTCCGCTTTTATCTAAATGAGTTAAGCTTAAAACTTTGGGAAATATGTGGGATTGGTATGTTAATAAGGATAATCTCACTAGTAAACAACTGTTGGATTGCCTGACTCTAGTGTTGGGCGCCATCACGACCGGTGTTGGATTTTGGGTCATGACAACATGGTATCAGAGCACTAGGTTCACGTAAGTCTCACGAGTCACGGGCAAACCCAGTAGAGTCTTGCGGATCGGTATAGAGACGTATGTACGTATCTTCAGGAGGCTACAGGGTGTTAGGAAACCTCTATTTGTTCTCATTCTATCGTGCATTCGATGATTTACTAAATTCATTATTCTATTCTCTCACAGATAGTGAGGACGCGTGCATCTGATGTTCCAGACCCGGGAAGGGCCGCCACCCCCACCGTCTGAGGCCGCGGTAGAGGCCGGGGGAGGGCACCGGCCCGTGGTAGGGGACGAGGGCGTCCCAGAGCTATTCCGATCCCGCCACCAGAGGACCCTATTATAGAGGAGCAGGATGAGATGCCTCCAGAAGATCCTGCACCCGTAGACTTTATGACGGCGCGAGGCTTCCAGGCAGTTATGGGCCGTATGATGAGATTTATGGACACTATGTCCCCGGCTGGTTTATTTTCAGCAGATCCTGCCACTTCTCAGGCGGGAGGGGGATCCCAGACCCCTACTGCCCAAGACGCAGGACCGACAGCAGCAGTACATCACACCCCGGGTACACTGCCCATGGGTGGTACCCAGCCTGTAGTAGCAGCTCCGGAGCCCAGACCAGCTGCGGATGGCAACCAACAGAAGATGTTAGACAGATGGACTCGATTGCGCTCTCCAGTCTTCGTGTGTGAGCGAGGTGAGGATGCCCAGGACTTCATTGATAGGTGCAAGGATAGACTGCACAACATGGGGATCCCAGCGTCCCATGGAGTGGATTTCACTACATTCCAGTTAGAGGGCAGAGTTCGCAGGTGGTGGCAGTCTTATGTTCTCAGCAGGCCAGCAGATTCTCCTACTGTGACTTGGGAGCAGTTCACACTGATATTCTTGGACAGATACATTCCACCCTATGAGAGGAAAGAGCTGCGGGGTCAGTTTGAGCAGTTAGAGCAGGGACAGATGTCCGTGACAGATTATGAGGCTAGATTTTTAGAGTTGTCATGCCATGCACTTATGATATTAACCACCGACGCTGAGAGAGTGCGGAGGTTTGTAGCAAGGTTGCATCCAGGTATTAGATCCACCATGGATCGAGAGGTGGAGATGGGTACTCCTTATCAGCTCGTAGTGGAGATTGCTCGCAGGATCGAGGGTTATCGATTGAGGAGTAGGGAGCAGGGTCAGCAGGATAAGAGGGCTAGGTTCTCAGGAGATTTCACGGATGCCCCAGCTAGGATCAGAGGTCGCTTTGGGGGTGGTCACCCCAGCATGCCTTCTTATTCAGCACCTCCACCACCTCCCCGAGGTGTCCAGTTAGGCCCCAATTCAGTGCCATGACAGAGCGCTCCTATCGTCCTCCATCTATTCAGAGTTCTCCTAGTGGTTACTCCAGTCGCCAGAGATCCTCCAGGTGGAGGCCAGTCAGGGGGAGGTCAGGCAACTCCTGTTCACTCCGGTGGGGCTCAGTCTTCAGGTGCTCCAGCCAGGTTCTGTGCTATTCCGGCCAGATCAGATGTAGTGGCCTCAGACGCTGTGATCACAGGTATTATCTCAGTATGTGGTAGAGAGGCTTCAGTGTTGTTTGATCCAGGATCCACTTATTCATATGTTTCAGCCCTATTTGCTCATTTTCTGGATGTTTCTCGTGAGTCCTTGGGATCTCCTATATATGTGTCCACTCCCGTGGGCGATTTTGTGGTGGTAGACCGGGTGTATCGGTCTTGTGTGATCACCTTCTGTGGGTTCGAGACTAGAGCTGACCTTTTATTGCTCGACATGGTTGATTTTGAGGTTATTCTAGGCATGGATTGGCTATCTCCTTATCATTTCGTGCTTGATTGCCATGCCAAGACAGTTACTTTATCCATGACCGAGTCACCTAGGCTGGAGTGGAGGCTTTCTTCAGTTACCGCAGCCAACCGGGTTATTTCATTTTTGAAGGCTCGACATATGATAGAGAAGGATTGTCTATCCTATTTTGCTTACATGCGGGACACCACCGTCGAGTCTCCGAAGATTGATTCAGTTCCAGTGGTTTGAGAGTTTGCGGATGTTTTTCCTTCGGATCTTCCGGGCATGCCTCTGGACCGTGATATTGATTTCTGCATTGATTAGCTCCAGACACCCAACCTATATCTATTCCTCCGTGCCGAATGGCTCCGAAAGAGTTGAAGGAGCAACTTGAGGAGTTGTTAGCTAAAGGGTTCATCAAACAAAGTGTATCGCCATGGGGTGCTCCAGTTTTATTTGTGAAAAAGAAGGATGGGTCTATGCGGATGTGTATTGATTACCGTCAGTTGAACAAGGTCACCATTAAGAACAAGTATCCCTTGCCGCACATCGATGATTTGTTTGACCGGTTGCAGGGTGCTCATGTGTTTTCTAAGATTGATTTGTGATCGGGGTATCATCAGTTGAGGATTCGGGCTTCAGATGTTCCGAAGACTGTTTTTCGTACGAGATATGGCCATTATGAGTTCCTAGTGATGTTCTTTGGCTTGACTAATGCCCCAACAACATTCATGGACTTGATGAATAGGGTGTTCATGCCGTATATTGATTCCTTCGTAATTGTCTTCATTGATGACATTTTGATTTACTCACGTAGCCTAGGGGAGCACGAGCAGCATTTGAGAGTTGTGCTCCAGACTTCGCGAGAACAGAAGCTATATGCTAAGTCCTCCAGTGTGAGTTTTGGTTGGATTCTGTGGCATTTTTGGGGCATGTGGTATCCGGAGAGGGTATCAAGGTTGATCTTCAGAAGATCGAGGCAGTTCAGAGTTGGTCGCGTCCTACTTTAGCTACACAGATCAGGAGCTTTTTGGGCCTAGCAGGCTACTATCGCCGATTTGTGGAGGGTTTCTCTTCCATTGCAGCTCCATTGACTAGATTGACTTAGAAGAATGCTCCGTTTTGATGGTCTAACGAGTGTGAGGCGAGCTTTCATAAGCTCAAGATGGCATTGACCTCAGCACCAGTTCTAGTATTGCCTTCCAGTTCTGGGATGTACACAGTATATTGCGACGCTTCACGCGTTGGCTTGGGGTGTGTATTGATGCAGGAGGGGAGAGTTATTTCTTATGCTTCACGCCAGCTGAAGGTTCACGAGAAGAATTACCCTGTGCACGATTTGGAGTTGGCGGCGATTATTCATGCTCTTAAGATTTGGAGGCACTACTTGTATGGAGTGTCCTGTGAGGTTTATACAAACCACCGTAGCTTGTAGCACTTGTTCAAGCAGAAGAATCTTAATTTGAGATAGCGCAGATGGCTTGAGTTGTTGAAGGATTATGATATCACCATTCTTTATCACCCGGGAAAGGCAAATATGGTAGCATATGCTTTGAGCAGGAAGGCTGAGAGTATGGGTAGCTTGGCTTATATTGCATCAGAGGAGAGACCTCTAGCCTTGGATATTCAGTCCTTGGCCAATCGCCTAGTGAGGCTAGACCTTTCAGAGCCTCATCGAGTTTTAGCACATGTGGTTGCTCAGTCTTCGTCATTGGGAGAGATTAAGGCCCGACAGTTCTATGATCCATGCTTAGCACTGGTTCAGGGTAGGGTCAAGGAGGCTACTATTGGCGAAGATAGTGTTCTGAGACTTCAGGGCCGCTTATGTGTTCCTAATGTTGATGGACTAAGTGACAGGATTCTAGAGGAGGCACACAGTTCTCGGTATTCTATTCATCCTGGTGCTACGAAGATGTATCGTGACTTGAATCAGCATTTCTGGTGGAGGCGGATAAAGAAGGACATTATGGGGTATGTGACTAGGTGTCTTAATTTCCAGCAGGTGAAGTATGAGCACCAGAGGCCAGGAGGCCTACTTCAGCAGATGCCCATTCCTGAGTGGAAGTGGGAGCGCATCGCTATGGACTTCGTGGTTGGGTTGCCTCGATAAGCCTCGAACTTTGCGGAAGGTGGACGCGGTTTGGGTCATTGTGGATAGATTGACAAAATCGGCGCATTTCATTCCAGTAGCTACTAAGTATACTTCTGAGAGGTTGGCCCAGATCTACATTCGGGAGATAGTCCGGTTACACGGTGTGTCGGTATCCATTATATCAGATCGAGGTCCTCAGTTTACCTCACACTTTTGGAGAGAATTGCATATTGAGATGGGCACCCAGATAGACATCAACATAATATTTCACCCTCAGACTGATGGTTAGTCGGAGCGTACAGTTCAGATATTGGAGAACATGCTCAGGGCATGTGTGATTGACTTCGGAGGTCAGTGTGACCAGTTCTTGCCTGTGGCCGGGTTTGCTTACAATAATAGTTATCAATCCAACATTGAGATGGCACCATATGAGGCTTTGTATGGTCGGCGATGTCGTTCTCCTATGGGGTGGTATGAGCCTGGCGAGGCTAAGTTATATGGCACCGACCTAGTGAGGGATGCCTTGGAGAAAGTGAAGTTGATTCAGGAGAGGTTCCGTACAGCACAGTTCAGACAGAAGAGTTACGCGGATCAGAGGGCGCGTGATGTATCATTTATGGAGGGAGATAGGGTCCTGTTGAAAGTCTCGCCTATGAAGGGTATTATGAGGTTTGGGAAGAAGGGCAAGCTGAGCCCGAGGTTTATAGGTCCATTCGAGGTGTTGAGGCGAGTTGGGGAGGTTGCTTATGAGCTGGCCTTGCCTCCCAGTTTATCAGGAGTTCACCCAGTTTTTCATGTATCCATGCTCCGGAGGTACCACGCCGACTTCTCTCATGTGGTTGATTTCAACACTATTCAGTTGGATGAGAGGTTGGGCTACGAGGAGGAGCCAGTTGCTATTATTGATAGGCAGGACTGCCAGTTGAGGTCCAAGAGAGTTTCGGCCGTAAAAGTCCAGTAGAAGGGCCATCAGGTTGAGGAGGCAACCTGGGAGTCCGAGGAGGACATGCGGAGCAGATATCCACACATATTCAGCATTTTAAGTATGATTCTAGACTCGTTCGAGGACGAACATTTGTTTAAGAGGTGGAGAATGTAACGACTCGACCGGTCGTTTTGCGTTATCGGACCCCGTTCCCCTAAATGAAACTTCCCATAGCGGCTTTTTATGAGTTATGACTTGCAGGGACTGGTGGTCCGGGATTCGCAGGTGTTTAGAGTGGTATAGGAACAATTGGTTCCTTAAGGTTGGCCTTTAAGGCCAAGTTTGATTTCGGTCAACATTTTGGGTAAACGACCTCGGAATCGAGTTTCATCAGTTCCGGTAGCTTCGTGTGATGATTTTGGACCTGGGCGTATGTTCGGAATGGGTTTCTGATGACTCGGGGGCATTTCGACGCCCAATATTGAAATAAGAAGTTCCTATTTTGGTTTGGGACGTGTTTTTGTGTTATCGAGGTCCAAACAGAATTCCACCGGGAATAGTTCCGTTATGTTAATTATGACTTGCCTGCAAAATTTGGTGTCATTCCGAGTTGTATAGGTCGGTTCGGCGCATTGTTAGAGAAGTCTAGAAAACTTAAAGTTTCTAAGTTTGGTTCTTGGGGTTTTGAGGTATGATTTTGAGTTTTAGCATTGTTTTGGGTGTTCCGAAGGCTCGATCGAGTCCGTATTATGATTTGGGACTTGTTGGTATATTTGGACGGGGGATCGGGTGGGCCCAGGTGACTCCCGGACACCACACGAGGCCAAAACTCAGCTGAAATAGCTGCTGGTGCACCTCTTCTGGTGTGACCACAGGTGCGACCAGTCGCAGGTGTGGGACCGCTCTTGCAGTCCCAGCCTCGCAGGTGCGACCCCCAGTGGTCTGGCCAATTCACGCAGGTGGACAAAGTTCCGCAGGTGTGGACTCCACTCCGCAGGTGCGGGCCCAGGCTCCCCAGTCCATTTCCGCAGGTGCGAGCCTTTGCTCGCAGGTGCGAGACCGCAGGTGCGGTCCTCGAGCCGCAGGTGCGAAAACACTGTCCAGACAGTGTGTTCTTATACACGGTTTTTCATACATTTTTCTCATCTTCTTCTTCTTCCTTGGGGAGGTTTCCACCATTTTTGAGGGGCAAACGACCTGGTCATTTAAGGTAAGTAAAATATACTCTAATATTAGCTTTATGCATGGATTATTAGCTTAATTAACTACCTAAATTAGTGAAAAATTAAGAATTGGGTAGTAACCTATAGCTTGCGATAATTTGAGAAGTTACCCGTGAATTTGCTATGAAATCAAGTAAAAATCGTATATTAATGATCCTTAGGCTTTGGGTGAGTGTTCCCTTCGAGAATTATTGGAATCCGAGCATGCGGGCCCGGGGTTGGATTTTGGAAATTCTTCAAGAATGTTGAATTATTGAATAAATAGGATAATTTCCCTACTTTGAGCATGCATTGATGTCATTGTACCGTATTTGGCTAGTTGCGAGTCCTCGGGTGTAGAGTTCGGAGTTCGGGCGCATCCTTGGTCCGCGGGGTAGATTCGACACGAGGTGAGTCTCCTTTCTAACCTTGTAAGAGGAAATTGTCCCCATAGGTGTTATATATGCTGTGTGTAATTGTTTTGGGGGATATGTTCGTACAACGTGACGAGAGTCCGTACGTGGTGACATTCATGCTTCGTCGGGTAGTTTTAGGATTCACACGCATGTCGTTATGTGCCTTATATGTATCTTTGGGTGTTCTTTGAGCTGCCTGTTTCTTTTAAATTGATATGGAAATGTGGAAAAGTTGCACCTGAACTCCCAGTTGATCAATCCCTGTTAAAGGTATAGCCCTACTAAGTTATTGAGATGTCGGTATATACATATGTACGTATGAGAGTTAGCACTTGAATCGTAGATATGATTCGCGATCGAGGGAAGCTTTATGGTGAATCAATATAAGTGTGTCAACACTCGAATCGGAGGTATGATTCGCGATCGAGGGGAGCTTTATGGTAATTATACATAAGTGTGTCAGCACTCGAATTGCAGGTATGATTCGCGATCGGGGGAAGCTTTATGGTAATTGTAAATAAATGTGTCAGCATCCCAGTCGCAGGTATTATTCGCGAGCGGGGGAAGCTTTACGTCCATTCAGTGTCTAGATATTCCCTTATGACTCCGACTGGTTGTCTTACCCTTGTGTGCGCTTGGGCTATTGGGTACTGTTTCCGTTGATATTGAATTGACATATATTTGGGGGGGAAAAGGAAAGTGTACATTGTTGCTTATTTTCAGTAGTTTCCTGGTTTTCTGTATTTGATAGGTATCTGCTGCTTACTGTCTCACATGTCTACTGCATTCCGTATATCCTGTTTTACATTATTACTGTTGGACCTTAGTGAGTGTCATGTCGGCCTCTGATCACTACCTCTTCGAGGTTAGGCGGGATACTCACTGGGTACATATATATTTATGTACTCATGCTGCACTTCTGTACTTAATTGTACAGGTTCTGAGGCTGGTGTTTCTGGTTATCCGACCGGATCTTGACTTATATTCTAGACCGGACTCCACGGTGAGGTGCACCCCCTGACGTTTCTCAACAGTGCTATGGAGTTATCTTTTGTTTATTTCTGTCTATTGCTCTCAGACAGCAGTACAATTTGTATCATCTTTTGTATATTCTACTAATTCGCCTGTTGACTTGTGACACTAGTTCCTGGCACGCACATAGTAGACTCATTATTTTTGGGACTGTATATATATTGGATCATGATCTATGGTTGTATTTACTTGGTAAATGTTTCCGCTTTTATCTAAATGAGTTAAGCTTAAAACTTTGGGAAATATGTGGGATTGGTATGTTAATAAGGATAATCTCACTAGTAAACAACAATTGGCTTTCCTGACTCCAGTGTTTGGCACCATCACGACCCGTGTTGGATTTTGGGTCGTGACACTTAGCATCTTCACTTTCATCTACATCTACAATTCATATGCAATATTAATTAGTTAAATATTAAGAATAATTAAATTTTAAAAACTAATAATATTCAGATTCACATAAAAAAAATATAACAAGTTTGAGTTTGGGAAAGGACGTGCAGCCAATTTTGTGTAATAACAAGTGTTTAGACATTTTCATGATGGATGTTACTTCTGTACTTTGTCTAACACTCCCACCAACGCTAAATGCTGATTCCGATTCTACAATGGTAATAGGAATCCTAAGTGCATCAAGCGCCATTACTGAAAGATTGGGATATTTTCTAGAATGGTCATTCCAATACATGAAAACATCCATCTCTTGAAACTTCTCAAGATCAAACTTTGGTTCCTCTAAGTAAATATCCAACTCTGACTCTCCATCGCTAGAGGCAGTATACTTTTTATATTTTAAATAAATATTTTTATTAGACCCACGGACCGGCCCAACCCAGTCCCAGTCAAGCCTTACAGGCCACGGGCTTACTTGGGTCGGGCTTAAAATACTCATTCTTAAATGGGCTCCAAAAATTCTAGCCCAACCCTACTAAATCACACGTTGAACTGGTCTAGCCTAATGGGTCAAGCCCATATTGATGGCTCCTTGCTGCGACTGCGGACAAGCTTGCTCAACCGACCACTTTTCTCATTCCCCGGCATTGCGTAGATATAGTCGACCGTTGGCGGCCCTAACAACAGAGGCTCTGGTCCCTCCTGTGCTGCATTTGATAGATGAGTCGTCGCCGAGCGAAGAGGGCTTGGTTCCGCGCAAGAGGAGGAGGGTGGATGTCTGCCAGCAGACAGTTAGAGCTGCGGAATCTACAACGAGAGACCGTGAGTCGGCCGTTGTTGCATCGGGGAGCGATGCGAATCTACCATTTGTAGCTCCGCTGTCTATAGGGGTCGTAAAATATATTCCTTTTGCCGAGGTTGTGGTGGGAGGGCTTTCTGAGGCTGCGGACGCCGCGCTGAGAAATAAGCCATCATCCTCGAGACAAGTTGGTGTTTCTTCGTCGGCTGAGGAGAGAGGAAAGGACATTGCCGAGGACGGTTATGAAATCGGTTCTGACGTCGATCCATAGGAGGTGCGGATGTTGAGTGAAGGATTCACTCGGGTGGAGGTGAGGTTGGAGGGGTCTACTCGCACCATTGTAGTCCCCCTAGACCGTGACCTGCTGGTGAACACGGAGGACATGATCCTCTCCTTGGGTCCTTTTTGTTCTAACGCGCAGGGTAGGAGTGCAGGACCCTAGAAACATTCAATGATGTCGCCTTACGGTTGGAAATTTGATAACTTAGTACAAGCTGGAGGGGATGGTCTTCATGGAGTGTATCCAAGGTCGACCTATTATGGCGTTGTATGCCGTGTCCTGATCTATGATGTGGAATGTGGTCCCTAAAGTGACGCCGCCGGCCAAGATGGGGAGTGATTTCTCCAGATGTCCATTCAATTGCATTGTTAAAATCGATTAATGTGATGCAGCGTAGCACTATATTATCCTCGAGTTTCATCTGTGCAAGTACTTTAGTGTGGATAATGCACGCGCCGCTCCAATCATCCACCACAATACGTCTCACATATGTATCTAATATGGGTAAAGTGATAACAAGAGCATCATAGTGAGGAAAAACCAAACCGTGGGTATCTGACTTATCGAAGATAATACTTTCTTCGAGTTCGTCGTACCGTTCATGAGTGATCGACCGTTTGAGTTTGTGGGTGGTGGTGAAATTTACGATGTTGATCGATGCGTCATCGCCCCCTACGATAATTATTTGAATGGTTCAAGTTAGAGAAGGTGGTTTTGGTGGGACTTGGTGTTGTTCTCGTCCTCGAGCAAAGTTGTCCCTACCTCGATCGTTCAACAGCTTTTCAAGTGTCCTTGATGAAGCATGTTCACGGCCTCTTGTCTTAGAGCGATGCAGTCCTCGATTTTATGACCTCGTTCCTGGTGGAATTCGCAGAGGGCGTTTGACTTCCTGGTGTTCGAGTCGGACCTCATCTTCTACGGCCACTTTACTTTTGGGCCGAGCTTCTCCAGTGCGTAGACTATTTCTGAGGGTGAAACATAAAAATTGTGAGCAGATAGTTAGGGAGGCATACCTCTCTCTTCGGCGAGTCCCTGTTCTTGGCCTAGATGGGCCTTCGTCATGGAGGGAAGGGAACATGAGGGTGCCTCTGACATATGGTTGATGTCTTTCTCGGTTGGGTCGTAGACCTGCTAGATCCTTTCTGTTGTCGTTTATCCGATCTTTTCTGGATTTGGCTTGTAATGAGGTCAACTGTTGGGTTGGTCCATTTAGATCGTCTTTGCCAGCTCGGACTTCGGAGCAATAGGCTTTGTGTATTTCGTCCCAAGTGGTCGATGGATATTTCATGAGCCGACTCAGCAACTTTCTGTTCGCCCTTGAACTACTTCTATTCCACCCATTCTGGAAAGTTGATACAACTTTTCCTTCTGCTACATTTGGTAAGTTCATCCTTACACGGTTGAACCGAGCGAGGAAGTCCCTCAGTCCTTCACCAGGTGATTGTTTGATGGAAAATATATCATTCACTCTCACCTCTGCCTTTTCGGCTCCGACATGGGCTGTTACGAACTTGCCGGNAACGTGGGAATCAGAATATCCTTCGTTCATTCATATATATATATATATATATATATATGAAATTCAGATATCTAAATACGTTATTTTGCTAAGTCTGATACTTATGGACAAAGCTGGGATCACTCCATTCCTTCCAGAATTTTAATGATTTCTAACATAGACTCTGCCCTATGCGATTTTATTAAATTTGGACCCAGTAATCCCTAGCGATTCTTAACGAACTAATCTCATGTATCTAAATTTTAGAGTTCACGCGCATGTATATACTGATTTTTTACAAATTTAGAAGACACAAGGTGAACTAAAAGAAAACAATCTACTGATTTAAGAATNATAGGTACGGAGACGTCTGTACTTATCTCTCAGAGGCTATTGAGTTAGGAAACAACTCCATTTTTATTTCTACTCTATCGTGCGAATTTATTCTATCACGAATGATTGAACTTGTCTATTCTTGTCCTCTCACAAATCTTGACAACACGCGAAGCGTCTACAACCGGAAAAGATGACGCCCCAATGACAACTACGATTAGGGAGAGAGACAGATGCAGAGCTTAGAATAAAGCTCGAACATCAGCACCTATTGTACAGTTTCAAATGGATCTAGACGTGGAGGTTCTAGC
>ML431963.1:172857-238664 GCA_005239525.1 Nicotiana knightiana | reverse complement strand
GACTTATCACCTATGTATAGCGGAAAAAAGAAGAAGGCACACACGAGAGAAAAAAGTTGGGACAGCAAGATTAGCGAAGATGTGAATATAAGGCGACTCCCAATGAGAGTTTCCAAACAAAAACAAGTTTATCCAACTACGTCAACAAAGTCCACTCGTTCAAAGAAGAAGACATGAAATTTGAAGATATTTTGAACAGGATAGAGGATGAAGATAAACGTCTACAAGTAAAAGACTTCACAAAATTAGAGAAGGGAGGACATCACTGTTATTTATACATATTTTTATTCTACCATCATATTAGCATAATCTTATGTAATGTCATCACAGAGTATGTTATAAACTCTGTGATGATCATAGAATATTTAGTACTAGCTAGTTCTTTCTTTTTACATGCATGCTAGTAGGTGGGGCTTTTTATTTTCCTCAATAGGATTAGTATGGTAAGGTTTAGCCCAGTTTGTGTTGCTCTAGCCCTATGCCTTTGGAAAGATATCCAAATGGCTATGAGATTATATGCCCTCGTGAGACTTTGCCAGCATCTACACCATGATTCCTCTACATGAGGCTGCCATAAGGGCATTGTGAGGCGCAGAGGAGTGATTATGTAGCCAAGGCATGGAGGCAACATTACTGGTGCTATTGTCCCCCTTATTTGTACTCCTCCTATGTGGTTCTTTTTAGTTTTTTTAGTATTAATAAAACTAGCCCTAGGCTCCTGCCTAATGGATTTGCCAAAAAATAAAAAATAAAAAATAAAAAAAAATCCTTGAATACCTCATCTTGACTAGAATGTTCACTTTAGTATGAACCTGAATAATGGTATTTGTTCTTTAATATACACTTCTCACAACCTCATCGCACTGATCCCTGATCCAAAAATCTCGTCTCGCCCAGTATGAATTGCTCAGACAACAAACACCCCAACATGACCATAGCCTCACATGATACCACATCGCGCCAATAGGCCATAACTCGAACATGATAATAAGAAACGACTCAGGACGGAACTATTCGGCTCATGCAATTAATATGAGTTCTTACAAGAAAATATGAATTAAAACATAAGAAAATAAATATAGGAACCTTACTCATCATCACACTGTTGCGGCGTGCAACCCGATCCAAATAACATACCTGTGGCGGCGTGCCACCCGATCCCAAATAACATCACTCGTGACGGCGTTCCACCCGATCCCAAATAACATCACCGTGGCGGCGTGTCACCCGATCCAAATAACATAAAATTCACGTAAGAAAATAAATAAAGAGCTGATTCGTTCACTATTACCAATAACTGAATATTGATCACAAGCATGTTAAGTGCATAATACCATCGTGGGGAGACTGATAGAGCCGTATGCAACAAAACTAAAGCACAACTGAGGTGCGATATATATATACACTCTGGATCTCAAGAGCTATCCTGATTACATAACATCCTCCCTTTGCAGGACCTCAACACATAAGAAATTATCAGGCCGTTTCACAACTCGCACGGCACGATCACAATAACACATGAATTCGACAAAGACGGAACAACACCCGCTGTCCTAATATCTTTCCATGAAAAGTGCTCTATTGAAAGGAACATGTCTGGCTCATACTGAGCCCATAATCGTATTTAAATCCATCCACAAATATTGAGCTACCTTGCTCGCACCAACTAAGCTAATAGCTTTTGCCTAGGTCCATATTAACCCACCCTCTCTCATAATACACGTGAAAAACCATCATCACCGAGATTAACACCCCATGATCCATAATCAATTGAACCGAACGCCCTCCAGCTGTAAATTCTCAATTAAGCAATATTATACTTCTTCATACTCAGTCCAAATCTCAAATCCATCTAGTGACTACATGTCACACTTTACACAATCTTTTCGCTGTCATGCTTCCACGACCTTCCACACAAGGCAACAAGTCTGCACATCCATAACACCGATCACACTATGTCCGCAAGACACCTCAAGAATCCATGACCAGGGTACAAAGCCCCTTTCACCAAATATCACTCTCAGGTGACGCTGTAGATAACACCGGCTTACCCTGAACTTTCAAATCACTTAATCTTGCTCTTCCGAGCTCATGACATCCTTATAAACATCGGACCTAAATCTTGATTCTTACTCCCAGTTACATACTGCTTACCGCACACAACATGCCAATACGAGCTAGTGCAAGAATTTCCATCATAACTGCTGAACCACTAATATGGTGAAGACTTCATCATATCAAACCCTTTTACTTGACTCAATTCAAGATTACCATCTCAACACACGAGTGAATTCCCATTATCACCCAATAATGCAAATCCTTAAGTAATAGTTTATACCACCATAACCCTTCCGGGGTCCACCTATAACTAACAGGCCATAGCATTCAAATGCTTCCATATGAGATCCGTTGCGACGGCCGACAAGCCCCACACACACCAGCACAAACCACATGCATAACTAAATCACATCAAAGGGATCGATCACTGCCGCAAATGTGCCAGTTCAACCATGGCTAATCAATCTATCTTCTTTTAATCATCTTCAATTGCCTCAAGAATAATAACAACTTCCTTCAACCCATAGCAACTCAACTCTCACTCATCCCGAGTGACCTTGATTCACGAGACTACGTTGCCCAAATCCCGCAACCCGTCTCATACCCTTCTGATAATTCTTTTCTTCAATCCCAAGTCTATTTCTCTCACTCCTCCAATATTATCTCCTATACTGAAACATATCGTAGAACATTACAACCGTCCTCATTTCACTCAGAGATTACTCTGCAAAAGCTCGATTCTCGATCATACTGCTGCCTGAAATCCTTAGTCACCGCATTCTTTAACTTCTTAACTCATTAGGATGGCTATTGAGAGTCACCCACTCTGACTGGTCCCGAATAATATCAACCCCCAAGGCTCTCCTAGAACAGGAACACCTTTTTCAATGAAATACGGGACTGAGTCACTATCCTTACAACTCACCCATGCCTTAAGCAAAATGTGAATCTTCTAAAGCCTAACCATAACCTGACAGGACCAACTTTTGCACAAATCCATTAAATCCTACGCAAAATTGCCATTTTACTCCTTTTTTCTTAGCTGAAATAACTTGCCTACACGCCGCCAATTCGCAACCCTATGAGAAGACAACTCTACAACCCTACTGCAGATGGTGGGACTCCCCCACACAGCCCGAAGTCACTCCTAGCGCCACTCTAGACCCTGCTGAGATCCTTCCTCCTTTGATAACACAATCTTGCTCAGTCAAACCATCCCAATCTTCCAAATTCTCTTGCTAGCACTCCCTAAACACTTGAATTCCATAGCATCATTCACACAATCTATCTCCTAAAAACTAGCCACTAGGACCACTCAAAAAACCTGCCAACCCCGCCATTGCTAACCTACCTCCAGAAGACAACCCACCTCTAGAAATCACCTGCTGACACCTCCCAGCGACGATGAAATGCATGCTCTCTGCGACCTCAATACCCCATCCTACACCCTGCTTCGTTCTAGGATAATTCCTTGCCAACCGCGTTCCTCAATACTTCCTCTCAATACTCTGACCTCACGCAACTGAAGAAACCACAACACCGACAAACCTAACACATTACATTCGATCAATGACAACGACTACACGTCACATGTACATACCCCATCTCGCTTGAAGACGCCAAGTATTACTAATTTATCAATACCAACTGAGCCATTCATACTTCAAATGCCTTCCCTCTGCCGGAACAAAAGCACTGAAATCTCTAAATCATACTCTGAGAAGACGTCCCTTCAAACCATACATCTTCCCCAACATAGGGAAAATGTTCTATCACCATATTGACACCATACGACAATCAATTGCAACCGTCATCACTACCCGAGCATGGCCTTAAGGCTCCCAGAAACACAGCTGTTGAGCTGAAACAACATATTACCCTTTCACAGGGCCATAAAAATAACCACGACCATTTACACATGGAAGCATATTGAATAAAATTCATAGCACCATTCCCATTCCTTAGCCTCCTGATCCATAGCAAGCGCTTCGTGACGTGTAATATTGAGTAGGAATGAACATAGGCATAAGCCTCAAAGAAATCAACTCGCACGATGACGAATCAAGAAGGGAAGTACTCCTAACAACACTGTAGCCTCTCGAAGATAAGTGCAGACATCTCCGTACCGATCCGCAAGACTCTACTAGACTTGCTCATGACTTGTGAGACCTATAGGAACCTAGCACTCTGATACCACGTTGTCACGACCCAAAATCCCTAAGGTCGTGATCGCACCGGACACAAGGTCAGGCAAGCCAAACCATTAATTAATAGAAATGGCCTTCCAATTTTAAACATTTTCGAAATCGTTACATTTTCTTGCATTTCATAATCAAATAAATAAATTGTAGTAAACTTAAATATAACAGCACATCAATTCAGTTTAATAAAATAAATCACAACACATCCCCAGAACCCAGTGTCACAAGTACATGAGCAATTTCTAAAAAGTTATACAATCACTTCAAGCCAGTCCGAAATACAATTGGACTAAGAAATTTAAATGAAATAGATACAGTATGAAGGTGACTCTGTCAGCTGCAGATCGCCTTCGGTAGATGCAGCTCGCCTAAGTCTTTGAATCCTCCACATTGCTATGAGAGTACCTGTGCAATAAAATGCACAGCAAGTGCAGCATGAGTACAAAAATACGTGTACTCATTAATCACCCGCCTAACCTCAGAGAGTTAGTGACAAGAGGGCAAATTAGACTCTTACTAAGGTCCGACAATATAACATATGACAGAATATGATGAAATACAATAAACATGTAAGACAGTAAGCAACGAGTACATATCAAGTACAAAAATCTAGGTAACTACTGAGAATAAACAACAATGAATGATTTCCTCTTTCCCAAATACATGTCAAGCCAATACCAATATAACAATACCAAATAGCCATGCGCACACAAGGGTAAGAGAACCGTCCGGAGTCATAAGACATCCACGCTCGTGCACTACCGAAGGATCGATCGGCCTGTCCCTAAAGTGCACCTCTTAACCTCTCTATGCACTACCGAAGGATTAATCGGCCCGTCCCCAAAAGTGCATCTCCCAATAACTCTACGCACTGCCAAAGGATCGATCGGACCGCCAAAAGTGCATCTCTCAATCTCTCTACACACAGCAGAAGGATCGATCAGCCCGTCCCGAAAGTGCGGCTCTCAATATAATAATCCTCTTTGTGCACTGCCGAGGGATCGACTGGCCCATCCCAAAAGTGTACCTCGCAATATAATATGGCTAGCCTGCTCGCGAATCATACATGCGACTCAGGTGCTTATAAGAATACATACACAAATACAGGATCACATTGCTCGCGAATCACTCAAGCGACTCAGGCACCAAAAGTTACACATATCCACATAATAGGTTTGTATTTTATCCAGAAAACTGTTTTTCCTCAGGAGAATGGTAATGTCATTATTAAAGAAACATGAAATATAGGTTTTGAAATAGTTATTTTTGAAACTCCCTTGTCCAGTGTAGTAGTACTCCATGATACAGTCCATTCCAGTCCAGGTATACATATATATACACAGCTGAAAAAATTTTCTTTTAGGAGGTTAACAATATGAACTCTAGATTTCTTTTTAAACATTCAATTATGTTTTCGGTCATATTAGCAGTTTAATATTGCATGCAGGGTTACAGGTACACACATAAACCATGCTAGTGGGTCCTAGGCTACCCGGACATGGCATAATAGTCGCCACGTACGGACTCTCGTCACTCGGTATGTACGTGGCCCCCACCACATGAGTACACAATAATTAATTCACCTAGGGGGACGATTGCCCCTCACGAAGTTAGAAAGGAGACTTACCTCGTGACGAAACCACCTCTCGGATCAAGGATGCGTCCGAATCTTCAAAATCTACCCTCGACAGCTCGCAACTAGCCAAATATATTATAATTACATCAACACATGATCAAGGAAGACGAATTAACCTATTAAGCCAAAATTCACCATTCTTGAAGAATTACCCAATTTCAACCCCAAGCCCGCATGGTTGAATATCGAGAATTATTGAACGGGTCGCTCACTCGTAGCCTAAGGATCAATATTACGTAATATTTATCGGAATGCATGGCAGTTATTGAGTGATTTATCAAATTCATAAGAAACCTAACTTTTACTATCGACATCCTTAATTTTTGATGTTTTACTAATTAAGTCTAGCTGAATTTTGATGTAAAAATTAGGAAAACAGAGAGGAATTACTCACCTTAGCACTATATAGGTTGAGAAGGGTGTTGCTCAAGCTTGAAGGCGCTCTAATAGTGTTTTGGATGAGAAAGAATGAAGAAAACCCGTGTTTAAACCTTTAAGTATGCCTGCCTACAGGGGTTACCGCACCTGCGACCCTAGGACCACATCTGCGATCTCGCACCAGCGAGAAACGAATCGCACCTACGGAAAATGGCGAGGGGACTGGGGATCGCACCTGCGGAGGGGTTTCCGCACCAGCGGACCCACTCCTGTGGAAATTCCGCACCTGCAAAGGTAGAGGGACCCCTGGGTTTTCGCACCTACGAGGCTGGGACCGCACGTGCGGTCCCGCACCTGTGGTCACACAAGCAACAGTTGCACCAGCAGCTGCTTTAGCTTGTTTTTGGCCTCGTGTGATGTCCGGGAGGCACATGGGCCCACCCGAGCCCCCGTCCAAATATACCAACAAATCCAAAACCATAATACAGGCTCAGTCGAGCCTACAGAACACTCAAAACATCGCTAAAACTCAAAATCGCATCCCAAAACCCCTGAACTCATAGCTTAGGACTTTAAAATTCTAGATTTCTATAACGATGCGCCGAACCGACTTATAAAACTCGGAATGAATTCAAATTTTGTGGACAAGTCATATTCAACATTACAGACCTGTTTAAACTTCCGGAATCTCATTCCAAACTCTATATCAAGACTACCGAATTCGACCGGATTTCCCAAAAATCTTTAAATTTCTATCTTTAGCCAAAGGACTTCAAACTAACCTCCGGGTACCCGAATTCACTTCCGATCGCGGTCCCAACTCCATAATCACCATACAGAACTATTCCCAAACTCGGAATCCCAAACAGTCATCAACCTCACTGATATGCACTTCAATCCCAATTTTATGAAAGCCCTCTAAAATGCTAACTTTCACAATATACGCCAGAACGCTCCCGGGTTATCCAAAACCCGATCCGAACACACACCTAAATCTGAAATCGTCATACGAACCTGCCGGAACCTTCAAATCCTGATTCGGAGATCGTTTACTCAAAATTCCAATCTTAGGTGATCTCACCAACTTAAGGATTCGGTAATGAGAGTTTTCTTTCCAAACCAACTCTAAACTTTTTGATATTCAATTCCGACCACGCCCGCGGGTCATAATACTTGAAATGATGATGTTCACAGTCTCTAACCGCTGAACGACGCGGTAGATCATGAAACGACCGATCGGGTCGTTACATGTACTATATGTGGATTGATATTATGGGATCGGGTTGCACGCCGCAACGGTACTGTGATGAGATATAACTCCTGGTGGTTTCTTTGTGTAGTTTTTCTTTCACCTTGTTGAAAATAGTTCATAGAAAAATGCTAAAATTTCCCTACCTACTTAACTTGTTTAGTAATCTTCTTATTTAACTCTCTTACTATTATCTGTCATGTCTAAATTATAACTTGTTGGTGTTCGTCCCGTGTTGTGTGGAGCTCCATAAGATTATTATTGATACTTGTCGGTGGGGCTGCTTATATTGGTTGAGATGAGGTTTCTAGACTTGAGATTTGCACTACCGTATTTGGATGAGGAAGGTTTGGAGAAATAATACTATGTTTTGCTGAGGATTTTGGCAATGTTACTGGTCGGACGAGTGAGTTTCTGGGCTTATTGATCAGATGAGTGGTAAAGAGGTTATGCGTGTTTATTTCATCATCGACAGGGCAGTAAGGTTTTGAACGAGGCTCTAATCTATATGAGGTTTGCTACCGACACCGGATTTGTTTTTGGGCAGTAATGGTGGCCAACAGTTCCCGCTGTGAGTATCTAAGTGATGGGGCGTATCATGCGATTTCATCTTTGGGTTATCGTTATGACCTAATATACCTTGTTCCGGCTTATACAGGTGTGTAGATGTGAGATTCAGGGCTTGTAATAAATACTGGATGTTGGAGATTGGGTTCTAAGGTTAAGGACAAAAGTTTAAGTAAGGATCCCTAGTTATGTTGCGTTGGCAGGCTTATATGGAGCAAGGTGATGTGGGATCACCACCGGGTATGTGCATTACACTGTGGTTTTATAGCTTTATAACGACTCTTGGCACGTTCGAGGACAAACATGTGTTTAAGTGGTGGAGGATGTAATGACCCCACTAGTCATTTTTGAGCATTTGCCCTTTTCTCAGTAGTTTGAGGGCTCGAGTATCTCCGTAATCGATTAGGAAGAATGAACTTCAAGATTTAAGCTTTAAGTTGGAAGAGTTGACCAAGTTTTACCTTTTAGCATTGGATCTCGGAATGGAGTTCCGTTGGTTATGTTAGCTCCGTTGGGTGATTGTGGACTTAGGAGCGCGTTCGGATTGTAATTTTGAGGTCAGTAGTCAAATTAGTGTTCAAATAGCAGATGTTGGATTTTTAGGAAATTTGACCGGGAATGGACCTTTTGATAATGGGGTCGGATTCCGATTTTGGAAGTTGTAGTAGGTCCATAATGTCAAATTTGATGTGTGTGCAAAATTTGAGGTCAATTGGACGAGTTTTGATAGGTTTTAGCATTGGTTGTAGAAGTTGAAGTTCCAATGTTCATTGATTTTGACTTGAGGTGCGATTCGTCGTTTCGAGGTTTTTTTCATGAGTTGAAGCACCGAGTAGGTTCGTCTCGCCATGTAGAACTTGTCTGCAAAATTAGGCGCCACTTGGAGTTGATTGATATGGTCCGGATGTTTGGTTGGGATTCTAGAAGTTCTTGAAGTTTCCTTTGATCTTCATGCGTTTTGGCATCCGATTCGTGATTCTAGAGGTTATATTGATGTTTTGATCGCTCGAGCAAGTTCTTGTTATGTTTATATACTTGTGTGGGCGTTTGGTTTGGAGCCTCGAGGGCTCGGGTAAGATTCAGATTGGTTTTAGATTGTTTTATTGAAATTTTGAGTGTTGGTTCTGGTGTCATCACATTTGCGATGCTTTGGTCGCAAATGCGACTATCACATTTGCGAAGCAGCCTCGCATTTGTGAACCTGGGATGTTCGGTAGGACTTCGCTTTTGCGATGGCCCCTTTTCGCATTTCCGAAGTGTTTGGTCGCAAATGCGACTTAGTAGAAATCCTCCAGTTCGTATTTGCGATACTTTGTTCGCATTTGTAAGGGTCGCATTTGCGAATCCCCTGTGGCGAATGTGACATCCGCAGCCTGCTAAATTTTGAGAATTACGATACTTAGCTTCATTTTGTTATATTTTGAACCCTAGCTTCCATGAGAAGTGATTTTGTGAAGGGATTTTCATACCAAATCATTGGGTAAGTAACTCCAATCCATTTTTAACTTCATTTCATGATTTTCATAAGATTTAACATCAAATTCATGAGACTTTAAGGAAAAAATTTGGCAATTTTGTCAAAAGTTTGAAAAATGAAAATTTGGGATTTGAGAGTTGAATCGGACTCAGATTTGGAAACAAAATATGTATTTGGACTCGTGAGGCTATGGGTATTCAAGACCTACCTTTAGACCTGGGTTTTGACCGGGTAGTCCCGGGGGTTGACTTTTATTTACTTTTTATAAATTGAATAAAAATCAGAGATTTATTAATTGAAATTATTTTTCCTTGCATTGTGATAAGTATTTAAGTCGTCTTTGGCTAGTTTGAGCCGAGCAGAGGTAAAATTTATAAAGGAAAAGCTAAATTGAGTATTGAATTAGCCGAATTGAGGTAAGTGTCTAGCCTAACTTTGTTGAGAGAATTTTTCCTACTATTTCGCATTGTTTATTACATGCGAGGGTGATATATATATGTATATGAGGTGACGAGCATAAATGCATGTGCCAGGGTTAACCATGCTCGGGGGTAAATTATGTTATAAATTGTGTCTTGTAGATTCACGTGACTTTCTTGCTTCATGCTTTACTTGACTCTTAGATACTAAGGATATAATATTAAATTTTAGAAACCAAGACTAAACTTATTATAACTTGATCAGATTTGATGGAATTCTGAGATTACATAGATGTGTTTAATTCGGTCATCACTATGCGTAATTGTCAATATATTGCTACGACCGATATTATTTAGATTCTAGGTTCTATACTTGTGATGTAGATCATTCGTGAGATTTATGAAAATACTTGAATAATAAGATTCTTTCAGGTTTGTTGAACCATTGTTGGCTTGGAAAGTTGTGATTGAGATTCATTTGGTATATTCGTTTAAACACTCTCTTTGGTGTTATTTAGGCTTCCTGCCTTGCCTTCATTGATATACATATGCTTGGTAAGGAAAAGTGTAAATCACGAAAGGTGATGTTGTTCCCTTGTATATACATCATCATGCAAGTAGAGTATAAAGCACGAAGAGTGATGTCGTGCCATACTATTGAGAGTAAAATCACGAAGGATGACGTCGTTCCATATCTTTTATGAGTAAAAGCATGAAGGGTGATGTCGTGTCATGTTATGTGAGTAAAAGCATGAAGGGTGATGTCGTGCCATTGTGTTTATATTATTATGCTTTCATGTTATTGCGAGTTCATGGAACGAAGGGTGTTTCCGTGCAAGTGAGGACGAAGGACATGCATTATGTTATGATATCCTTTTCTTGAAGATATCTTCCTGTCTTTACCTTGAATTGTTATTTTTGTACTTATGGTTCTTATGTGATTTGTCATCATTGTTTTATCATTATCTTCTATCTCAATTGTTGTCATGTTACTATGCCTCCTACTTGTCTAACTTGCAAATATCATGCCTACTTCCTATTGTTATAATTACATTCATGTCATATTTCTTTTGTTGCACTTATGTATAGATCTTCTTCTATGTTAGACATTCATGTCTCGCTTGATAGCTTATAAACATCATGTGTCATCTTTCTTATTTGTCATATTTGTCTTCATGCTTTCACCATGCTAGTTAGTTGAAGTTACATCCTTTTCTCTAATAGTGGTCATTACCTTTATGCTTTCTACCTAGTCTGTTACTGATGTCCTTATGTACATTCTTGTTCATTATTGCTACTTGCTTATTTCCTATTTTGTCATTTCTGTTATCGGCATTTCTGCTATTCGGTTGGTACTGTTTTACGCATAATTGGTGATGATGAGACAAATGCACGAAGGGTGTTGCCGTGCTGTTGGATTCGATGTCTTGAGTATATTTCTCACACTATGAAAGTTTTGAGGTGATTATTGTGGTCTATTGTTTTCTCTCTAAGAAAAGGATGGGTGAGATACTGAAATCTGTTAAATTGTGAAGTCTTCTAGTACTCTGTAATTGTTTTATACTTTTGTTTCGTGTACTCTATTCTGTTATACTGTAGAATAATTCTATTGCTAGATTTCGGTACAAACTTTTATTAGTGAGCATATTTTTACTAAAAAGCCCCGTCACTACTTCGACGAGGTTAGACAAAATACTTACTGAGTACGTAAGGTTGGTTGTACTCATACTGCATTTTTGCACCTTGTTTGCAAACTTTTGGAGCAGAGCTACTGGTGACGTCGGAAGCTGACCCTAGAGATGTTCGTGCATTTCGGATATAGATACCAATTGTCCTTGGTGGATTTAGATTTTATTAATATGTTTATGTAGTTTTCAACAAATCATGTAATTATTTGCATCAACTTGTAAATTCTAAGTCTTAGAAGCTCATGATTTATACTACCACTTCTTGGGTTAAGTTGTAAAAGTTCAGATAATTCTTCATTATTTTCCCATAAGTTCATTTGACTTGTATTGTTTGTTAGTTGGATTACCTAACGGGTCGGGTTAGGTGCCCTCACGTCTAATGATTTTAAGGTCATGACATTATATAACAATTTTTTGCTTGTAGTATTTGTGTACTACGGCTTGCTTGGATTTTTGAGTAATATTAGTTATGTTCTAATGTTGGAGTAATATTTTCTTTCAGTAAAAAGATCTAGAAAAAGTTTCAAATATTAGGAGTTTTTATCAAATAAGGAAAGATTTAATAAACAAATTTTAGTTGATTTTAAAATCCAAAATATTATGAGAATAATTAAATTATGATTTTGTTTAATGT
Organism: Nicotiana knightiana; assembly: GCA_005239525.1. NCBI lineage: Eukaryota > Viridiplantae > Streptophyta > Magnoliopsida > Solanales > Solanaceae > Nicotiana > Nicotiana knightiana. The sequence continues at coordinate 226,357 of ML431963.1, read as the reverse complement.
GAAATCTTTTTGTAATGGATAAAAGAGACGAACGATATTTTGCTAAAGTACCTGATGCTTTCAATATAATATAAATAGATAGATACATCAGATTGTATTTTTTTCATACCATACCATATTTACTAACATATAATCTACGTGCTTTTTGTTAATTTGACTAATCTATGGATAGATTATGTTTTTGGATTGTACTCAGAAGTAAGCAAATATGCATTAATGTGAATTAATCTATGAACATATTATCTTTTTGGATTGTACTCAGTAGTAAGCAAATATGCATTAACATAAAATCTTCTGTAGATTCTGGTAATCGTACTCAAGAAAGTTACATTAATTTAAAAGGCTTCGACGAACTCCTTTATATATCATTTTACTCATACTACCAAGGTAATTACAAGTGCTCCAAACTTCATCTCTCATATATACATCGAGTGAAGCAAGTAAGTCTACCATTTGTTGCTTTCATGTTGTATTAATATGCAATTAGATCGTTCAGTATATTTTTTCTTCTGTTAATTAATTTATTTTTTTGAATATTATTTTGTTGTACATACGTATATATTTTGACAATAATACATGTAAATTAAATTCTTGAATTCAGGTGATGGTGATGAATCAAAATGTTATGCGACAAACTTTGTTGGTTCTATATTTTCTTCTTCTGAGTTATAATGGGATTCAAGGAGAAACAAAGAGGTATTCAGAACTAGAGGACTTGGAATTGCAAAAGCAACTTAAACTTTTGAACAAGCCAGCCGTCAAAACAATAGAGGTATACATTTTGATTGAAAACCATTGTAGTTCTAATTAGTGTCTCAAGTGATAATTGTATTTGTGTCCTAAGATAGCCATTTGGTATTCAGAATCCATAGTCTGGATTCGTCCAGATTTGTATGACTTAGGGCCCATTAATGGACGAAGTACTCCATACCAAATATTTCTTATTTTTAGTGCTTGAACCTAAATTAATCTTTGGTCAAGGATGAACGGATATCAACATTCCGGCGTACCTCTTTGGTGGTGAACGAATCATCCATCTCTGACCACGAAGATTTAAAAACATCAAACTAAACTTTCTTAGATAGACTCTTTTTTTCCTTTTTGAAAATCTATATTGTATTAAAAATGAAGAACCTTCCATACCATAGTACTTTTTATGTGTTTATATTAATTTCGCCATTGTAATAAAGCAAAAATATTTAGTTTGATAAAAGTCTTTTTTGGTCGTTGAAACTCAAATTATATATTGATAAAATGATAAATTATTATTCTAGTTTTTATGTATTCAAAAGTTACAAATCGGACAACAAGATGTTCTATCAGTATATTAGAGATTATTTATTTTAAGACTTTTTTGGCACGCAGACTATATATGGGGATTTATACGATTGTGTGAATTTTTACAAGCAACCTGCATTTGATCATCCATTACTGCGGAATCATCATTTTCATCCCGAGGCATGTCTCTAATCTCCATTTACCATGGACTTTTTTTTCTATAAAAATATAAAATTGTGACAACATACAATCTTCTTGATTTTGGATGGACAGATGAAACCTACTTTACACAAGTTAAAACAGAATTCAAGTACCTCTACAACTAGAGGGTTATCAACAATATGGCTAAACGCTGAAGGTTGTCCCGTTGGAACAGTCCCTATTAAAAGGATTACCAAAGAAGATCTTATTCGACAAAAACATATTCCACCACCAGAAGATATAACATCTGCTGTCCAATTGGCTGTTGTAAGATAATTTTATACTAATTGATAGCTTTAGCTTGAATAATTCACGTTCAAACAATATAATCTAAGCTATAACTTCATTTATAGGTATAACAGTATAAAAATTCATCAAATTATAGCAAGACTAACAAAAATGTCATGCATTAAGAGATTAAATATGTTTGCTTCTCAAGTATCGCGACTAATCTCATATATATACATATATATACCTGATTGTTCACAGGCTAACAATAGTGAGCCAAAAAGAAAATTCAAATCTTCGCAAGGATACAAGGTATACATGTGGAGGAATAGAGTTGATATGCAGAATTTCTTTTGTTTCTTTTTTGAGCTAAGCTTACTTGATACTCTCTCCCTTCATTTTCACTTGCCGATAATACATTTTTCACTGCCTTTAAAAGATAATGAATGGAGTACATATTTTATCATATACTTATAATAATGTCAATAGTTCAAAAAAATTTGAAAAATAATTTAGGAATTAGTAATTAATGATAAGGGTAATATATGAAAATAATTTATTTTCTCTTTATTTGCTAAATGTAAAAAATACAATTAAAAATATATTTTTAATATAGTGAATAAATGCAAAAGAGAATATATATATTTATGAAAATAGTTAAACATATGGGCTTAGCAATGGGATCAATTCGGTTTTGTGGCTCTTTGCAAATTTGTGTTTAGTTTTGTGACCCACTTTTTTTTTTTACACACGAAAAATTTATTTTTACACGTAAAAGATATGTTTTTCACACATAAATAATTTATAAAAAGATTATTTTCTCAGTTTTAAAATTATAAAAAAGAATGATGTACAAATAGCACCTTAGTAGTTAGTAGTGCGAGTGGCTTTTTTTTGTCAGCTTGCCTTCACTTGTCTTAGAGTAGGCACAGATTAAGTCTTACTCAAGCTCTGTTTTAATTTCTCACTTTTCCCTTGGCCCTTCATTGTTTGCTGTAAAAGATAAATTAAGATTTTAAGCAAATATGAACATGCTAAATTTGGATGCACTTAATTTTACCATGAATTAATTACTATACTCAGGTTGCAATAGCTCGAACTCAAAATGATCCAAATAATAAGTTTGCGGGAGCAACAATGGCAACTAGTTTATGGAATCCTCACGTTGAAGGTCAGCAACATAGTGCAAGTAGATTGAAAATTCAAAAAAGGTCAGATATTATACAAGTTGGATGGAGAGTAAGTTCAATACTTATACTATAAAATTAATTATTTTCTTTTCGATTTGACATCATTATTTCTTTTTAAGTGATTTATTCTTTTGAGTAGGGCAGGGTTAGGAGAATAAAGGAAAAGACGATGTGATACGTTCCGAATATATACTATATACTATACTCTAGATGCAAGTTTAAATTGTTATAAGTAAGCTTCTAATCAATTATCATGATAGCTTTATTTCCTGCTGTAGGTGGATCCAACACTTTACGGAGACACTAAAACTAGGCTCTTTATACATTTTCAGGTAAGTTAAATATCTAAATATACTCCTATGATATTAATATCAAGTACATAAAATTTGGTTTATCTATGTACCTTAATTTTCATAACTTATGTAAGAGATTTTTTTTATAAATAGGCTGGTAATATACATTGCTTCAATATACTATGCCCTGGCTTTGTATTGGTGAACACTAAGATACCTATTGATAAGGTATACGATACTATTTCAAAAATTGGAGAAGATTCATGGGAGGATACCATGTCCATTGATCGGGTACACTTTATCTTTCTTTTATTAAGTTTACATGAAATCTTTTAGTGTATACACAAAAATACTAAACTAGACACTTGTTATTAAAAATGAAAGGATTTAGTCAACGGGAATTGGTGGCTCTTGCTTGAAGAGAACTATACACAAATTGGATTTTGGCCTCAAAGGATCTTCACTAATTTAAAAAGCTTTGCTACAAATGTTGAGTGGGGAGGAGTAGTATATAGTCCATCAGGTGTACCTGGACCCCCAATGGGCTCCGGACTTTTTCCCATTGGAAATACAGGTCATGAAGCTTATTGTAGACAGATTACAATTCTAAATGATAAAGGTGAAACCATAGATGAAGATAAAACTATCGCATATGCGGACAATCCTAATCTATACAAGGTTGTTGATATACCTCATTGGCAAGCTGCAGAGCATCAACATTTTGTACTCTATGGGGGACCTGGTGAGAATAGACAAGTCTAGTTCTTCTAGTCTTGTATATTTATGAAGTATGTTTTAGCTAGTTGTACTAGAAATGAAAGCCCGTGCAATGCACATGTTCAATATTTGATTAAACAATTCAGTTCATGTAAGCAACAACCTTCAAATTTATAGGATGGATAAGCAGTAAGGTATGATCATGTATATCCAATACTTGTTTATATTTTGCAGCATCTTTTTATTTTGCAAAAAATAATTTTGAAAAATGAATATGTGATTCAAACAATATTTTTTGATGTAAAATGTTAGTAACAACCAAGATGAGTACCATTGTACATAACAAGATTCGAGGAACATGATCAACAGCTTGCAACCACAATATATGCATACCTTTTTATTTTTTTGTTTTGAAAAACAAAAATACTTCATTAACATTAATTAGGGTTTTGCACCTATAATATGTTCATTACATAAGCCACTACCGGCCAAAGCAATGCCATGCAAGACACTTTCATTACTCACAACTGCTAAATGCTCGCACTGGTTAGTAGAACAAGTTCTTACATACATATACCCCTCCTGATCTTTTGTGGTAGGCTGTTTTGACAAGTTCGGCAGGTAAAACTAGAACATTTAGTTTATCATAACTATTATCCAAGAGAGCAGCTTTTGCCAAGTGATGAGCAATCATATTCCCTTCGCGGAAGCTATTGTGTTTTTTCCTTGCGTGGATGCCTTGTTCATTAACCATCTGCATTCATAAATTAAGTGGTTATAGTTGACTAGTCATCACGAAGGAGATGTATTACCTCTGTTGCATCAGTTTCAACTTCGACTGGGAATAAGTTTTCCCTGGTAACTAAGTGTAGTGCATGCCGAAAGGCTAGAAGTTCCACCTGGATTGATGAAGTTGCATGTATTTTCTAGTTGTAGCCTGTCCTCCACTGACCAGTATAATCTCTAACGACTCCACTTATACAACCTTGAAGAGAGCTGCTTGTGGAAGCACCATCAAAATTAATTTTAAGCCAACCCTTAGGGGGAGGTTGCCATCTGACCTTAATACTGATATTTTTGTTATAGATATGAATCCTTGATGTCATGAAGAAATACTCCATTGTTTGGTCCAGTACCCTTTTCTTATTAACCAGGGTGCTAGTGTTGTTTTGGTTGTTATGGTTTCTATTAATCCAAATGGCCCGGAAGGCAAAAGAAGAGTGCCTTCTCAGCTTAGGTACTTGTTAATATATGCATGCCCAGTTATTTTTAATAGTTCTAACCAGTTATTAGCAAGCAGTTGGTTACTAATGTTTACTCTCATTTCTTCTCAAAAAGAATTTGCTATAGTGCATTCCCAGAAGATATGGAAGATAAACTCGATGGTGTCTTTGCATATAGGGCAATTAGGGTTTATGTTAACACCAATTGTGGCTAGATAATCCCTTGTGGGCAATCTGTTGTGGTATAGCTTCCACATTAAAAATTTGATCTTATTGGGACACTTGAGGTCCCAGATCCAATTAAAGGAGAGGGTGTGGGGTTTTGGATCATCAATTAGCATATAGGAGGAGGCTGTTGAAAATATTCCGCTTGGGCGAAGACCCCAAATAAAGGAGTTAGGTGCATGGATGTGTCCCTTGGTGCTTAGTGAAAGAATATTATTTTTGATGAATTCAAGGAAATCAAAAAAGATTTTACTTAAGTCGCATTCCTTATTTTCTTTAATATGATGAATGGTTAATTTTTCATCATCATGATTTAACGGACCAATAACATGATTATATAGGATAAGCTGTTTGTGTAAGCCAATTTTAATGTAGGTTTGGACTGGCAGCTCTAATGGCAGCTCCACACACACCCTGGCATACCTTCCTCTTAGTGTTAATGATGTACATGCATCTACCCTGAGGAGTTTATCAATGCAGTTACCAATTTTGGAGAGGATAGTACCATCGTAAAATTCTGTGGAAAGTTATGGTAAACGAACCCAAACAGAAGTATAGTTTTGATGGGCTCGTTTAGCTACAAAGTTAGGTACCCATTTTTGCACTGACAAGAAGAATCCATCTATGAACCAAGGCCCATTGTGTTTTGATCATGCTTTCCTCTTTTGATAGCTTGACTGTGAAGTAGTCCTCTCCCAGATCAATGAGAGGAAAAATCTCATTTATTTTCCATAGGTCTTGGAGTTTCTTTTTCAAATAATGGTGCACAAATCATTTTTTCAAAAGTTTTATAATGACCGAGTATTTCCAGGGGCTATACATGCGTTCCCTATCCTCGTCGGATAACATTACCTGTTTCAAGGTTTTAGTCAATATGTTTGCGTTCATGTCTTCCAATGCAGTTGATTGAACAACCGTGTGTACTGTTGAGTTTTCCCCTTCTTGTGTAGTGTTGTTGTTGTTGAAGCATCTTGGATTAGGGTGTCCCTATATGACAGTGGTTTTGCTAGATAAAGAAAGGATTTATCAGGCGGTTTTGGTTGAGGAGGTGGGTGACTACATGATTGTTTTAGTAAGAACTAGGGTCCCCCCCCCCTTGCCTCAAAGATTCTCAAAACTATATGCATACTATAAATACTGTTTCAAAGAAAATGGACCAGAATAATCAATCAAAGAAATCTAGGATGATGTACAGTTGCATAAAGATCATTCAGTCTCCTATAGTATTGTAATTAAAAGAAGGTACTAAAAAAGAATAGGGTGATAAATTTAAAAGATGTAGGATGGAGTTCAGTTGCACAAAAAATATCATAGTCTCTGAAAAGAATCTATACATAGAAGTATGAAGGATCATTTGATGGAGATGGCTTTTTGGTGCTGTAGTTCTCAATTTATATTGTCCTGTTATAGTATGTGAATCTTTCTTTAGATCCCGTACTATCCCATTAGACATTCCACCACAATGGCACCTAAATTGCATGCTCGAGTTCCATAAAAGATTTCACATTGTGAATTGATAAATACGGAAGTTACTTATATTTTATCATCGGTTAAATAAAACCTTTCTGGATTCATCCTTCAGGTGTCTTTATTGTCCATTAGAACTTTCCAATATTAGTGATATTATAACGATTCGACCGGCCGTTTTGAGTTTTATTATTTCATCCTGTGGTTTGTGACTTTGAGTAACTTCATATTATGTATTATGACTTGCGTGTATGGTTGGTTTCAATTTTCGAGCGATTCGGGATTGATTTGGAAGAATAATTCTCATTTTAGAAGCTTTAGATTGGAAGAGTTTATCAAAATTTGGCTTTTGGGTAAATAAACTCGGAATCGGGTTTTAATTATTCCAATATGTTTGTATGATCATTTTGGACATGTCCACAAAGTTTTGTTAAATTCTGATGAGTTTTGGATAAGTTTGGGTTGTATGGTGATTGTTTTCAGTTTCGACGTCGATTTCAGCATAAAGGTTACCATATTGAACAAACGGCCTTTGTCATGTTTCGGCAAAACCATTATATTCGTACCGTAATTTTGGAACCATAACAACTGAAATATTCAAGTTTCGACATCGTATGTAGAATTTATGGTCATTTTACTAAGAATTGGACATGTCCACAAAGTTTGGTTAAATTCTGATGAGTTATTGATAAGTTTGGGTTGTATGGTGATTGTTTTTTTGGTTTCGACGTCGATTTCAGCATAAAGATTACCATATTGAGCAAACGATCTTTGATTTGGATTTCGACTAAACCATTATATTCATATCGTAATTTTGGAACCATAGCAACTGAAATCATCAAAGTTGAACATCGTATGCAGAATTTATGATCATTTTACTAAGAATTAGTTTGCCAGATTTTTTTAAGATTAATTATAAAATTACCACTGAATTCGTATTTAAAAATCTACATTGTTTCAAAATATTAAACCAGCATATCTCGTTCGTTATAAGGTCAAATGGATTGATTCAAAACCCTAACTTGACTAAAATTTCACGAGAAATCTATGCATTAAAAGTGAGTTTTGGGATAATTTAGCATAAGACACGAGGCAGAACAACTGGACAGAATCATATAATATATCGAGGTGGTCATATTTTGAGTTTAGAAGCTCGGATATTGATGATTTTGGAAGCGATTTTCACCACACGGATTTGGGTAAGTCTTCTATACTCGGGTTTGGTTACATTTGATGAATCCATCGTCGTTTTTAGCATTTGATTGATGATTTCAAAGTGAAATTTTGGGGGTTTTGTCTTAAATTTCATGAAGTGAATTGTTTTAGTTTTGAACATCGATTTAGAGTAGGATTTGAGTGAAACAAGTATGGTTGGGCTCGTAGTTAAATTGGTTGTCGAATTTTGTGAGTTTCGTCGGATACTGAGGTGCGAGCACAGGTTTGCTTTTTGGTTGACTTTGGACTTGTGATTAAAGGTTCAACCTTAATCGATTGGGTCCGTTTCCTTTGGCATTATATGATGTTCTCGAGGTGCTTTTGACTAGTTTCGAGTCGTTCGGAGGTTGGTACGCATGGGATGGTATTTCTAGAGCATTGTTTGGCTTCCTCGGTATTGGATTCGGCTTGGTCAGGGAAAGTAACACTTCTAGACTTGGTGTTGAGGGTATGAATCCTTGAATATACGCATAATGTATTGGTATTGCGTTCTCGCACATGCTAAGTGGCGAGAGTTCGGGTGTGCACCGTATGAATTATGGCTCGGTTGATTATGTGGTACTATGTAGTTGTCTAACTTGTTTCAATCCATGAAATTGCTACCTGTTAGAATAATAGAGTTATGATCCATGTTAGAAATAATTTTTAGGCCATATACTTATTCTATTAGGACCCACTAAGGTCATTTCTGTTGTTGAGTTATTTCCTTAAATTGCAATTACATACTCAATCATATCATTTATTTACATATCATATCTCAGTCTCTGTTATCATTTGTTATCACATCATGTTATCGTTGTTTGGGCTGACTGGCATGAGATTTCTGAGCTCGAGAGACTAGAGAGGTTGATGACTGAGTGAGGTCCAAGTCTAGATTGTGAGTGATATTTATAGGATCGGGTTGCACGCTGCAACATGCTTTATTGATTCATGATGGGATCGAGTTGCACGCCACAACACCATGATTGGCTTATATTAGCACTTGGATAGGTCTGCCCCTTCGGAGTCTGACATACCAGCAGTGAGCGCAGGTACCTACTGAGTGCGAGTGCCGAGTTGTTGAGAGTCCTGAGTGATTGGGAGGTGCTGAGTAATTGAGAGTGTTGAGTGATTGGGAGGTGCTGAGTGATTGAGCGTGTTGAGTGGGGTTCAATACTCCGAGAGTATGAGCACATGAGTTTTATCACTAAGATGTATTACATTTGACATACATACTTGTCATGTAGGCATAGAGACACTTCCTCATGCTAAACGGTATTGTGGCATTCATCACTTCACATGCATATTGAAATATAGACATAGAGATGTATTTTTTTCATGCTATCAGATGATGGGATACCTTATCTGTTGTTGAATGTTTTTGGGAAAAAATTCTAGTGATTTCGGTAAACGATTTGGGTTTACTGTTATACCTCAAAAAGCATGCCTATTTTTTGTAATTGTGTACGAGCTGAGTATCATATCTTTGAGTTATTACTTGTCCTATTTTTATTATATTGTTATGAGTTGTTCTTAGCTATCGGTGTTGGACTCTGACCGTTGTCCAAGCTCGCCACTATTTTTAACCTAAGGTTATGTTTGTTACTTATTAAGTACGTGGGGTTAGTTGTACTCATACTACACTTCTGCAGCTTGCGTGCAGATGTTAGAGTTGATGTTTCAGCATGTGGCAGGAGTTGGCCTTAATAATGTACCTGCGTTCCGGTTACAACTGCCTCTTGTTCTTGGTAGCTTTAGATTTATAAAGCTGTTCATGTACATTTCGATCAGATAAGGTATTTATTTCATACCAGCTTTGTAAACTCTAAATCTTAGAAGCTCATGATTTGTACTACCAGTCTTTGTGGAGTAGTATGAAATTCAGTTATTTTATTCTTGTCTTTTATCATTATCATTATATTGTGGTTTATTGTTAATTGGCTTACCTAGCGGACTGGATTAGGTGCCATCATGACTAGTTGGATTTTGGGTCGTGACAAGTTAGTATCATAGATCTAGGTTCATAGGTTCTATGAGTCATGAACAAGTGTCTAGTAAATTCTTGCGGATTGGTATGATGACATCCATACCTATATTCGAAAGGCTACAGGGCATTTAGGATAAACTTTCCATCTTTATTTCCTTATCGTGCGACATTGTTCAGTTTGAAGTGTATCTCTTTGAATTCCTTGCACTCACTCATATGAGCATGTGAGCGCTCGGTATTAACTATACATCGTCGACTTGTGGATTCCATGGATGAAGGGTGAGATGTGTTTTCTGTGTTTTGGGGATTAGCCAGTCTTGAGGACTTGAGGCCCGGTTTGGACTGCAGCTTAGGCTCAGTAGTTTTACTTGTGTGAGCATGTGTTTTTGGATATCTATGTCCAGTGGTGTCCCTATGAGTGGGACTGGTGGCTTGGTGAGTGGTTGAATCGCAATAAGATTAGTAAGATGTGATGGCGGGATGTATTCAGATGGTTTGAATGTGATGGGAAGATTTTGCTTGAGATGTGAAAATGACTATTGAAGCTAGATTTCTGTGGATGTGTCATATAGTCTTGAGTCATAAAGGTTTTTGAGAGATTCTTTCGTGTTATTTCACTTGTGGAATGAAGTAGATTTACATGTCTTAGTGATAAGTTAAAACTCATGAACATTAAGTGATTTCTTAGTAGTTGTTTCTGTGAAAGGGTATAGAGAGAAGCCCGTTTGAGGCTAAGCAGGTGTGTTATGGCCTGCGGGGTAATCTACCGATGTATGATCCTTATGATGTTGTATAGGGGGTTTCATTTCTACCAGTGGGATATATGTGTTGCGTTTAAGTTTGGATTGGTTGTGAAATTTTACCTGATCGTCACGAGGATAAATGCGAGCTTAGTAGATGAATTGAGGTATTATATGGTTTGTGTTCCATGAGCTTGTGAAGGATTTACTTGAATTGTAGTGCATGATTATGGAAGTCATAGAGTACAGGTATTGTGAGTAATCAAATATTTTGTTCTATGGATTTAAGCTAAGTGGGGGAGTCTGCTATCAACGGTTTGATTGCATGGTTATGTGTTGTACTGGTTTTGGTTTGAGGCATATGTGTGAATCAGTTATGGCTTGCAGAGGTTAAGATCGAGGATGACATGAGTAAGGGAATTTCAGGATACGAGTTATATTGCACTTTATTGGTATATGGAAATCATGGGATGATTGAGTTGTTATTCGTAAAGGAAGTAGTGTGCATAGAGTAGGAATTTTCTTGGTTGCGTTAAGGCGGGGTTACTTCTTTGGCTGTTGTTGTGCTAATGTAGTATAGGTCGGTCGGCTTGTTTGGGCGGTGCAATTGAGATTTGAGCAGAGTGGATGACTCTCTAGAAGGTCTAATGGATTCAAGATTTATATGTAACAATTGAGAATTTTTCGGTTTTGTATATGGCTAGAATATGAGATTTACATTGAATGGTGTTGATACTTGCAATATTTCTCTATCATTATGGATTCTACATTTAAGTCTTAGGAAGGTAAATGTAATGACTTTAAATTCACACAAGGCCTCTTCATAAAGGGTAACTCGGGTGTAGTATTTTGATTGTTTAAATGGGAATACGACGGTTTATGGGCCTTAGGGTGATGTTATTTTATGCTAGGATCTCCCGTAGTGAGCGTTGATTTAAGGGTCATAGTGTTCTAGGAAAGAGAAGTGTTAAATTGAAGGCAGTTCAGAAGAAACTCATAGGAAATAGGTAGCTTGGTAGCAGGTTGGATTAGTTTGGTAATTATATGCTTGATTATTTTGGTTCTTCTGATTTGATGAGGCTTTATAGGTGTTTGGTAATACTCTTGGGTTTGGCAACCTTCGTGACTTTGTTGAGTTAGAGGAATTCAGTTTTGATGGCTTGGTTATGTGCAAATGGGTTCCGAAGTGTCCTCGATGATTTCTGCCACGACTTGAAATTGGTATTATCTACATGTATGAAGGGTATGTAACATGTTGTGATTTTATCCTAAATGGGATCAATCGGAAGGTTTTTGACTGATCGGGTATATATTCTTCTTGTGACTCAGAGTTTATTATGAGATTCTCGTATTTTTCATATGATGGCATGATAGATGTGGTATATTATATGGGATTGAAATTCACATGTGCAAGGTCACAGTTCAGTTTTGAAGGGAAGGTCATGAATTCTTAGACAACATGGACGATTTTAGATGACTAGATGAATTCTATTACTACTTGGTATTTCCTGAGAAGGGTGCGCATTTCAGAAGGCGCATTGTATTTTCACTTACAGATGCTTCATTGGTATTGTGGTACTCGCCTGGTTGATGGAATGCTTATGCTCAGATTTTTGCTATATGGCACGAAAGAATTATAGATGTATTTCTCGTAGGGATGATTATGTATGAGAGATGTGTTAGTCATTCGAGTGATGGAGTTAGGATCGACTATGGTGATTCATGTGTTCTATGGATTTGGAGACTGGGAGTCCTCAAAAGCATATTATTTCGAGGTTGCGGACTATGAAGATGTGGCCAAAGTTGGCTAGATGGCAGTACGTGCTATGGTTAGGTAATTTTGGATACTTGGAGGGCCACTTATCCATTTGGAGATGACCGGAGTTTATTTGTAGGCCCATTGGTAGGCCCAATGAGGATGTGTATTCTACACCGGGTCGGATTTGTTGACTCAACACCGTTATTGCTAAAAGGTCTGTCATTAAGTTAGAGTTAAGCATGTTCATGTTCGGAGATGTTCTATGTGTTACTCTCCTATGCTACAAGGGGTGGTGATTCGTTTGTTATATACACACATGATGCAGTTCTGTTTGGCCCTTATAGCGAAATCCGAGCGAGATTGTGATTAGGGTGTGGAATGGTTGGTTGTACATTGGTTGTGGTCATTTTGGGCGGTGGTATATTGTGTTATTTACTTGTCCATGGTTATGGTCACGCACTTCATGTACTGGCTATCGAATTGCATGTGGTTGATGATTTTGAGCATTATGGCTTAAGGTATTTCATAGGACTGGTGTTGGATGTGGCCATGCATTGCAACGAACTTATGTTGGGAGATGATCCTTTGTGTTATATTCGTGTGTCTTGGTTCCACTATGCATGATGGGTTCATAGCATTGCGGTTGGGGTGGTACTTGTTGAGCTTGCGGGACAGTTCTCTCATTTGAGTCATTTTTCTTTTTTAGGTGCATTTGAATTGTTGTGTATTGGTGCACGGACTGCATGGTTTGTGGCTTAAGAATGTATTGGTGTGGCATGTCAGTAGAGTGGCTATATTGATGAGATGAGGTCATTGGACCCAAAATGGATAAATTTGATTATGGTATGTATGGAGGAATAATATCGAAAGTCCGCTTAGGATTTGGATTTGGTTCTTGGCGGATGAGAGAGGGCTCCATGACTTGTTGATCTGATGAGTGGTTATGAGTTTCTGCATGTTTCTTTCATCATCGGCAATGTGTGAAGGTTTTGAATGATGTTTTACTTGATACGAGGTTTATTACCGGTATTGGGTATGTTTTGAGTAGCTACTATGATCGAGAATTAGTGCTACGAGTATGCGAGTTATGTGGTATATCATGTGATTACATTTTAGGTTATGGTTATTTCTTGATACAGCTTGTTCACACTTATTGTGTGTATATGCAAGATTCGAGTCTTGTAAAAAATTCCGGATGTTGGAAGTTGGGTTCTAAGGCCTATGAGCAAAGGTTGAATTAAGGATCTTCATTTATGTTGTGTTGTTAGACTTATATGGGTTGGGGTGACATGGGATAACCGTGGGTTATGTGCATGGTAAGGTTACACGGTGATTTTATGGCTTCGGTACGACTCTTGGCACGTTCGAGTATGAACGCATGTTTAAGAGGAGGAGAATGTAACGACCCGACTGGTCATTTTGAACTTTATCATTCCATTTGGTGGTTTGAGACTTTGAGTAGCTTCATATTATATATTATGAGTTATGTGTATGGTTGGATTTGATTTTCGAGCGGTTCAGGATTGATTTGGGAGAATGATTCTCGTTCTAGAAGCTTTAAGTTAGAAGAGTCGATAAAGGTTTGACTTTTGGGTAAACGGACTTGGAATCGGGTTTTAACTATTCCAATAGGTTTGTATGATGATTTTGGACATGTCCACAAAGTTTAGTTCAATTCCGAGGAGTTATGGATAAGTTTGGGTTGTATGGTGATTGTTTTCGGTTTCAACGTCGATTTGAGAAAATGGCCTTTGATTCTTGTTTAGACTAAACCAGTATATACGTATCATAATTTTAGAACCATAGCAACTAAAATCATCAAGTTTCGACATTGTATACGAAATTTATGGTCATTTTACTAAGAATTGGGTTGTTAGATTTTTCAGATTGTTCATTTGGTCATATTTTGAGTTGGGAATCTCGGATTTGGGTGATTTTCACCACATGGATTGGGGTAAGTGTTCTATACTCGATTTTGTCATATTTTATGAATCCATCTTGGTTTTTTTTTTTTGCATTTGATTGATGATTTCAAAGTGAACTTTGGGAGGTTTTGTCTAAAATTTCATAAAGTGAATTTTTTGAGTTTTGAACATCGGTTCGGAGTCGGATTTGAGTAAAACTAGTATGGTTGGACTCGTAATTGAATGGGTTGTTGGATTTTGTTATTTTCATCGGATTTCGAGGTGCGGTCTCGGGTTTGACTTTTTGATTGACTTTAGAATTTTGATTAAAGATTCAACCTTTATCGATTAGGTTTGTTTCCTTTGGCATTATCTGAAGTTCTCAAGTTGCTTTTGGATAGTTTCAAGTCGTTTGCAGGTCGGTACATATGGGATGGTGTTTCTAGAGTATTGTTTAACTTCCTCGGTGTTGGATTTGATTGTTCGAGGTATGTAACACTTCTAAACTTGGTGTATGAATCCTTGAATATACCTGTTATGTGTTAGGGCTGAGGGGACACACGTGCTAGGTGACAGACGTGTGAGTGTGTAGGTGTGAACGGTATGAATTATGACTCGATTGATTCTTTGGTACTGTATGGTTATATATCTTGATTATATCCATGAAATTCCTATGTATTAGAGTAATTGAGCTGTGATCCATGTTTGAAATCATGTTTAGGACATATACTTATTCTTTTAGGACCCACTGAGGTAATTTCCGTTGTTGAATTATTTGCTTAAATTGCAATTGCATACTCAGTCTTATTCATTCATTTACATATCATATCTCCGTCTCTATTATCATTTGTTGTCACATCATGTTATCATTGTTTGGGATGACTAGCATAAGATTTGTGAGCCCGAGAGACTGGAGAGGTTGATGAATTTTGTGATACCCAGGGCTTGATTGTGATTGATATTTATGGGATCAGACTACACATCGCAGCAGGGTTTATTGATTCATGATGGGATCGGGGTGCACGCCGCAACATGTCGTGATTGGCTTATATTAGCTCTTGGGCAGGATCCACCCCTCCGAAGTTTGATATACCAGCAGTGAGTGCAGGTACCTACTGAGTGCGAGTGCCGAGTACGAACGTCGAGTGTTAAGTGATTGGGAGGTGCTGAGTTATTGAGCGTCCTGAGTAATTGGGAGGTACTTAGTGATTGAGCATGCCGAGTGAGGTTGAATACACTGAAAGTATGAGCACATGACTTATATCACTGTGATGCATACTTGGCATGTAGGCATAGAGATGCATTTTCTCATGCTAAACGGTATTGTGGCATTCATGACTTCACATGCACATTGACATGTATGCATATAAATGTACTTTCTTCATTCTATTTGAGAATGTAATACCTTATTTATTGTTGAAAGTTTTTGGGAAAAATCATAGTATTCTGATACTCTCATATTTGGTGATTTCGGTGAAAGATTTAGGTTTTACTCTTATACCTGAAAAGCATGCCTATTTTTCGTGTATGAGCTGAGTATCATATCTTTGAGTTATTACTTGTCCTATTTTTAATATATTGTCACGAGTTGTTCTTGGCTTTTGGTGTTGGATTCTAACCGTTGTCCAACCTCGTCACTACTTTCAACCTAAGGTTAAGTTTGTTACTTATTGAGTACATGAGGTCGATTGTATTCATACTACACTTCTGCACCTTGCATGTAGATGTTGGAGCTGATGTTGTTGCATGTGGGGGGAGATGGCCTCAAAGATGTATCTGCGTGCCGGTTATAGCTGCATCTTGTTCTTGGTAGCTTTAGATTTATAAATCTGCTCATGTATTTATTTCAGACCAGCTTTGTAAAGTATTAAAAGCTAATGATTTGTACTACCAATTCTTGGGGAGTTGTATAAAATTCAATTATTTAATTCTTAACTCTTATCATTACCATTATATTGTGGTATATTGTTAATTGACTTACCTAGCGGGTTGTGTTAGGTGCCATCATAATTAGTTGGTTTTTGAATCGTGACAAATATACTTATAAGAGTACTTGGCTCCAACAGCTTGCTCAAACACAACTACCAATTCCAAGAGTCTTAAGGACATACTTGAAACTGACGGAGAAGGATTATCATCAACCTAGGTCGAAATTCTCTCTAGGTTGATGATAATCCTTCCCCGTCATATATATATAGGACGGAGAAGGATTATCATCAATCCAAGGAGAATTTTGATTATCGTGTTAGCTTTAAATTATATATATATATTGACTCAGGAAGGAGATGTTGAATTACATCAAGTGTTGAAAACCTTTGAGGATAGAAAACATTGAAAATGTTTCTCTTGTGATGGAGTAATTGCAAATATTTATTGTTTATATATAAGGATTCAAAGCCGACACCAAACACCAAGGTCATAGAATATTATCATATGGAAAATATGAAAGACATCGTATAAATGCAAAAAGATTTCCATTTTGAAACCTAGCTTAGATTGAGAAAGACATTGACACATGTAATAGTTGAGTCACCTTGTGGCCTTTCCGAAAAAAGATTTGACAGAAAATACTACTCCC
The DNA here is from genome assembly GCA_005239525.1 of Nicotiana knightiana. Taxonomy (NCBI): domain Eukaryota; kingdom Viridiplantae; phylum Streptophyta; class Magnoliopsida; order Solanales; family Solanaceae; genus Nicotiana; species Nicotiana knightiana. Next base: position 209,373 of record ML431963.1, on the reverse strand, counting down.
TCCATTCCAATTTATGTAAACTTGTTTGACTGGACACGAGGTTTCAGAAAAAATGAAGACTTTTAGAATTTGTGGTCCTAAACAAGTGAAAAAGGGGTCCAGAGTATTTGTGTGATTATAAAAGCTTCTCATTAAGAGTAGAATTGTAAGTTTAAGCAAAATAGTTTTCAAATTTAGAAAGGAGTAATTCTTTCTAGAACGGACCAAAAAGAAAATAGGTTCGCGTAAAATGGAACGGAGGGAGTAATACATAAGGTGCCTCCCATTATATGATTCTTCCGAGCTCCTGACGCTGTAACATGCCATGGCCTATTTGGCAGGTACACTTTCCTCTTACACTACAATTACGCAAGAAGAAATTAGAACGATGTATTACCGTTCTATACATTCAATAGCTCAGTACTTCTTATATGTGTAAACATAACTTTTTATAAATATATAACGTCCCGATCGGTCGTTTTGAGTTCATTTTGATAGTTTGAGGTCATGAGCAGTTTCATACGGTGTATTACAGGTTACGTGTGTCGTCGGTATTGGTTGTCGAGTGGTTCAGAATTGAGTTGGAAGAATCGTTTTCAACTAGGAAGCTTTAAGTAGGAAGAGTTGACCAAGTTTGACTTTTGTGTATTTGACCTCGGATCAGAGTTTTTATTGTTCTATTAGATCCAGATGGTAATTTTGGACTTGAGAGTATACCTGGATTTATAGTTGGATGTTTCAAGAAGGTTTTGGCCCTAATTAGCGAAAGTTGGCAATTTGAAGGTTTGTAAAGGGTTTGCCCGTGAGTTGGCTTTGATATTATCGGATTAGATTATTTTTCCGGGAGTTTAAGTATGTTTGTTATGTCACTTGAAACTTGAGTGTAAAATTTGAGGTGATTCCGAGTTGTTTAGACGCGTTCGGCGTAAGTTTGGCATTTGGATTTGAAATAGTTCATTAAAATTGAATTGAGGTGCTATTTGTTTCTTCATACTATTTTATGAGATTTGAGGCCTCGAGTAGGTCCGTATTATATTTTGGTACTTGTTCGTATGTTCGAACGGGGTCCCGGAGGGCTTGGGTGTGTTTCAGATTGATTTCATATCAGTTCTCTCATGTTTGTATTGCTGGATTTTGCTGGTGTCAGCTGTGAATCGCGTTCTCGGGGACATCATCGCATTTGCAAATAAGGAATTGGACTGGATGATATTTGTTCTTCGAATTTGTGGGTGGAGGGCCGCATTTGCGATGGTTGTTTGATTAGCTAGGAACTTTCCCTATTCGTGTTCATGAAGTGGAGGTTGTGTTTGCATCGGGGAGCTAGGAGCTGGTGGAGTTACCTTCGCATTCTCGAGGTCGAGGCCGTGTTTGCGAAGGGTTGCCACCGTTGTGCATCACGTTCGCGAGGTAAGTTGTCACGACCCCAAATTACATTCTTGGAATATCATGATGGCACCTAGTCTCTAAGACTAGGTAAACCTAACATACTTTGAGAATTAGTAGAAATAAAAACTTAAATATCAAATTAAACTATTAAAGTATCATAGTAATACAAAAAAATGACCAAAAGTTGCTTACCTCTTGGAATCTAGCGGAACTCATCTCAAAAATCGCCTCCCACCGAGCTTGCAAAGTCCAAAATTGAGAAAATAGCTCAAACCCTCGACCTTATGAATTTGCCAGGCATCTCGCACCTGCAGTTCACTTAACTCAGCTTCTGCGGTTTCCATGAAGGCTCCTGCCTTCGCTTCTGCGGACCGGGCTCCACTTCTACAGAGTCGTACCACCGTCCTGGGCTATGCTTTTGCGGAAACACCTGCCCCTCAGGCCAACAAATATTCGCTCCTGGGATGTCAAACACGCTTCTATGGCCGTGCACCTGTGACCAATTCCTTTGCAGGTGCGATTGCACCAGACCTGAAACTCTTTAACAATCTTCTAAGTCCAAATTCCAACCCGTTAACCATCTGAGATTCACCCTAGACCCTCGAGAGCTCAACAAAACATACCAAAAATTCCTAAAACATCGTACGAGCTTAGTCGAGGCCTCAAATCAGATCAAACAACATCCAAAATACGAATCGCACCCCAATTCAAGTATAGTGAAACTAATGATTTTTCAACTTCCAATACCAATGCCAAAATATACCAAACCAACTCTGGTTGACCTCATAAGTGACACAACATACCTTTTACAACTTTTGCAACAAAGAATTCGCGCCCGGTAACCACAAAGTAAACTTTCGGTCAACCTCCCAACTCTCCAAACTACAACTTTTCTAACTTTCACCAATTCAAACAAAAATCATCTACGGACCTCCAAATCAACATCAAGACACACTCCTAAATCCAAAATCACCAGACGGAGCTATCATAACCGCAAAAACTCCATTCCGGAATCATTTACAGATAATCAACATCCGGTCAACTCTTTCAACTTAGACTTCCAATCATGGGACTAACTGTTCCAGCTAATTCCGACACATCTCTGAAACTAAATAAACCACCACGGCAAGTCACATAACAACAAATGGTCATAGAATAAGAAATAAATAGGGGAATGATGCTATCATACTCAAAACGACCGGCGGGTCGTTACATTCTCCCCCTGTTAGAAAAATGTTCGTCTATGAGCGGGTCTAGAATAATACCTAGAGTCCCAAATAGGCATGGATATCTGCTCTGTATCTCCCGCTCGGCCTTCCATGTAGCCTCCTCGACTGGCTGACCTCTACACTACATCTTCACTGAAGCTATATTCTTTGACCTCAACTTTCGAACATGCCGATCCAAAATGGACACCGGCTCCACATCATAAGTCGAATCCCCATCTAACTGAGATGTGCTGAAGTCCAAAGAATGAGGCGGAGCATTGAAATACTTCCTAAGCATGGAAACATGAAACACTGGATGAGCGCTCGATAGACTAGGTGGCAATTCAAGCTTGAAAGACACCTTTTAAATCCTCTCAAGCACCTCAAAAGGGCCAATAAAACTCCTCATGGGAGAAACTCTAAGCAATACCTTCTCCCCCACCATGTAGGCAACATCACAAATCTTCCAATCAGTGTAACTCTTCTATCTAGACTTACCGTGCGAAGCCGATCCTGAATCAACTTAACCTTCTCCAAAGCATCCTAAACTAGGTCAGTACCCAATAGCCTAGCCTTACCCAGCTCGAACCAACGTATCGGAGATAGATTACGTCTCCTATACAAGGCCTCATAAGGAGCCATCTGAATACTCGATTGGTAGTTGTTGTTGTAGGAAAATTGTGCAAGTGGCATAAAATGATCCCAAGAACCGCCAAAATCCATGGAACAAGCATGTGTGCCTAACTCTCATTGCACTACTCTCTAAAACTGCGATGTGAACTGCGTTCCCTGATATGCGATAATGGATATCGTCACGCCGTAAAGGCGAATAGTCTTTCAGATATATATCTCGGCCAACCGTTCCGAAGAATAGGTAGTACCAACTAGAATGAAATGTGCGCACTTAGTCAACCGCTCCACAACCACCCAAATAGCATTAAACTTCTTCAAGGTCCATAGGAGCTCAACTACGAAGTCCATGGTGATACACTCTCATTTCTACTTAGGAATCTCAAACCTCTGAAGCAAACCACGCTGCCTCTGATGTTCTTGCTTTACGTGCTAATGATTTAAGCACTAGCTACAAAACCCACTATTTATTTCTTCATCCTCCTCCACCAATAGTGTTGCCTCAAGTCCTGATACATCTTCATGGCACCCAGATGAATGGAATACCGAAAACTATGGACCTCCTCAAGAATCAACTTATGTATCCCATCCACATTGGGACAATCTGACCCTGCATCCGCAACACCCCATCATCCCCAATAGAAACCTCATTAGGATCACCGTGGTGAACCATGTCTTTAAGGACAAGAAAATGGGGGTCGTCAAACTGACGCTCTCTGATGTGATCATATAAAGAAGATCGAGAAAACACGCAAGCTAGAACCCGACTAGGTTCTGAAACATCTAACCTCACAAACTGCTTGACCAAGGTCTGAACATATTATGCAAGTAGTCTCTCACTAACTTGAATAATTACAAGGCTACCAATACTCACCGCTTTCCTACTCAATGCGTAGGCCACCACATTGCCTTCCCGGGATGATAGAAAATGGTAATATCATAGTGTTTGAGCAGCTCCAACCATCTTCGTTGCCTCAAATTTAGATAATTTTTCTTGAACAAGTGCTGAAGACTCTGATGGTCTATAAATACCTCACATGACACACTGCAGAGATAATGCCTCCAACTTTTGAATGCATGGACGATGGCTACCAACTCTAAATCATCAATAGGGTAGTTCTTCTTATGAGGATTCAACTGGCGTGAAGCATAAGAATTCACTCTACCCTCCTACATCAAGACACACCCAATACCAATTGGAGAAGCATCACAATATGTTGTATAAGAACCCTATGTTGAAGGCAAAACTAAAACTTGAGTTGTGGTCAAGGCAATCTTTACCTTTTAAAAGCTCTCCTCACACTCATTCGATCAAATAAATGGAGCACTCTTCTAGGTGAACCTATTCAAAGGTGCTGCAATGGATGAGAAATCTTCCATAAAGCGACGATAATATATGGCCAAGCCAAGAAAACTCTGAATCTCAGTAGTTGAAGACGGTCTGGGCCAACGCTGATTTTCCTCAATCTTCTTCAGATCCAGCTTAATCCCCTCACTGGACATCATGTTCCCCAGGAACGCCACCGAATTGAGCCAAAACTCACACTTGGAGAACATGGTATAAAGCTTCTCCTCCCTCAACCTCCGTAGTACAATTCTCAAATAATGTGCATGCTCCTCCTGGCTACGTGAGTACACCAGGATATTGTTAATAAATACTATGAAAAATGAATCAAGATATGACTGGAACACATTGTTTATCAGATGCATGAATGTTGCTGGGGCACTGGTCAGCCCAAAAGACATCACAAGGAAATCATGATGAACATAACGAGTCCTGAATGCCGTCTTCAGAATATCCGAGTCCTGAATCTTAAACTGGTGATACCCATACCTAAAATCAATTTTATTTAACACTCTAGTTTCCTGAAGCTGGTCAAATAAGTCATCAATGCACGACAAATGATGCTTGTTCTTAATTGTAACTTTGTTCAACTGTCTATAGTCAGTGCACATCCGCATAGTACTATCTTTCTTCTTCATGAACAAAACCGGTGAACCCAAAGGAGACATGCTAGGCCTAATAAACCCCTTATCAAGAAGATCCTGAAGCTGCTCTTTCAACTCTGTTGGTGCCATATGGTAAATGGACTGAGTGCCCGGCATCAAGTCAATACCAAAATCAATATTCCTGTCTGTTGGCATTCCCGATAGGTCTGCAGGAAACACATCCAAAATGTCTCGCACAACCAAAACAGAATCAATAGTAGATGTATCATCACCAACATCCTTCACAAAAGCCAAATATGACAAGCACCCCTTCCCAACAATCCGTTGGGCCTTCACATATGAAATTATCCTGCTGGGGACATAGTATAGAGAACCGCTCCACTCGATCTTAGGTAACCCAAGCATTGCCAACGTCATGGTCTTAGCGTGACAATCTAGAATAGCATGACATGGGGACAACCAATCCATACCCAAAATCACGTCAAAATAAATCATACTAAGCAATAAGAGATAAACTCTCATCTCCAATCCCCCAATGGTAACCACACACAACTGATATACACGATCCATAATAATAGAATCGCCCACCAACATAGATACATGAAAATGCAAAACAAGGGACTCACGGGGCATATCTAGATAACAAGCAAAATATGATGATATATACGAGTAAGTAGAACCAGGGTCAAATAATATAGAATCATCCATGTGCCATACTGAGATAATACCTGAGATCACTACGTCAAAAGCAAAAACCTCAGGCCTGGTAGGGAAATCATAACATCGAGCTTGACCGCCGCCTGATCGGCCTCCCTCTAGGGCGATCTCTAGATGTCTGGGCCCCACCCAAAACTGGCTGAGCGGGTGGTGAAGTATGTGGTGCAAAAATCACATCCTGAATCCTCTGCTGAACTGGACCTCCTAAATGACCGGGACAATACCTCTTCACATGACCAAACTCTTCACAATCAAAGTAACATCGCTCTGATAATGGTGGTAGGTACTGATGCAGACCCTAAGAACTTGAATAACTATTAGAGGGACCTGGCATAGACGAACCCTAAACTAATGGAGCACGAGATGAACTCTGAGCTAGGAGGGCATTGAGAGACGACTGAATCGAACGAGCACTATATGAACCATGGCTAGCTGATGCACCACGATGACCCGGACGAACCATCTGAGTAAGCCTATAGGGACGATCCCTGATATGGTGGGATTTCCCTCCAAGAGAAACACCAATGGAACCACCGGTACCACGAGGCCTCTTGGCCTCCCTCTCATCACGCTCTTGATTACGGACCTACTCTAGCCACCTTGTTGAGCATAGCACTTGATGCAATCTCTCGAGTCATAACAAAATGCAGTCAATCATTAAGGCCATCAATGAACTGCCTAATCCTCTCCCTCTTAGCGGGAACCAACTAGATCATATGATGTGACAACTCTAAAAATCTCATCTTATACTGTGTTACGGATATACCCTCATAGTATAGCTGCTCAAAGTGCCTACGCAACTCCTCCATGCGGGTCTATGGAACAAACTTCTCCAAGAAGAGAATGAATAACTCGTGCCACATTAGTGGTGCAACACCGTCTAGCTTGCTCCACTCATAGGCCTCCGACCATCTGAAGGCTGCCCCCGACAGGTGAAAAGTAGCAAATGAAACTCCAGTAGTCTACAAAATACCTACTATGTGAAGAATCTGCTCTCACCTGTCCAAGAAATCCTGAGCATGATCTGACTCAGCCCCACCAAATAATGGAGGCCTGAGCCACTCAAACCTCCTCTGATCCTCATCACTCATAGGGAGACTCACTTGGGACTGAGAAGCATCAACCGGTTGGGCTGGTAGTACCCCCGGTGTCTGAAGTGCCTAAACCACTTGCTCTGGAGTACGGGCGGGAAGAGTCTGTACACCTCCCCCAGCCTGAGAAGTTGGCACGACCGGAACTAAAATTGCCTGAGTAATGCTAGTGCATACAGTCAGTGTTCGGGCCAAAGCATATTGAAGGCCTGGAATCACCACTGGTGCCTGAGCTTGTCCCGCTGGCTGAACCATATCTGGAATCTGCTCTTGAGCTGGAAAAACTGGTGGATCTACAAGTGTTGCTCTAACTGCTTTATGAGTTGCACCCTGAACTCTACGACGACCCCGACATCTTTTGGCCCTAGCTGGTGGTACTGGTGGCCATCCGCCTGATCTAGTAGCATGTGTCCTCACCATATGTAAGAGAATAGAATAGCAGAAGTTTAGTTTCTAGAATCAAAAAATCCACACGACACAAACACTAGAATATGAAGGTTTTCCTATGGGTTCGGTAGCCTCTCGAAGATAAGTACATACGTCTCTGTACCGATCTGCAAAACTCTACTAAAACTGCTCATGACGTATGAGACCTATGTAACCTAGGGTCTAGTAAACACGCGTACAAATCCCACCTTATCTCACTGTATATGTTTCAATACTGTCACGACCCAAATTCAACATGTCGTGATGGCGACTATCACGGTACTAGGCAATCTGACAACAACAAATAACTATGCATTTTTGAATTGAAATTAAAATAAAACTGGTTTAACAATAATACTCTCATAATTAGTCAATAAGTAATACTGCGACTCAACTAAAACATTCCTAAAATCCGTGTGTCACTGAGTACACGAGCATCTTAATGATAATACAGTGAATAGTGCTAATAAACTAAAAAGAAAGAGAGTCGAGGTTTGTGAATGCCAAGGCAACTACCTCAATCGGAAGTACCTAGATGTGCACACCAAGTGCAAAGTATAGTATGAGTACAACCGACCCAATGTACTCAATAAGTAATAGGAGTAACCTTGGGATAAAAGCAGTGACGAGCTCAGATTCGTATAGTCTAAATACAGATTAGAAAAGTACACATATGACGGGAAAAAGGACAATAATATCTCAAAGAAAACTCATAATTAGTTTGTGCATAGTACAAAAATATAGAGATGCTTTCAAGTTTAGCAGTTTAAGCTCAACACAGATAAAATAAGTCAAGTATGACTGATATGAGGAATTTTACATTTTTATATCTACATGTAAAATGTCCATGTTACATGTAATGCATCACAATGATAACCTCGCGTACTCACACTCTTCTAGTACTCAACCTGACTGTCTCAGCTCTCACTCTCCACACTCAGTCGCTCAGCATTATACGATACATGCACTCATTGCTAGTATGTCAGACTCCGAAGGGTTGGATCCTGCCTAAGTGCTAATAAAACCTGCTATAGCGTGCAACCCGATCCCATCATGAATCAATAATACCTGTTGCGGCTTTCAGCCCAATCCCATCATGAATCAATAAATATTATCACTAGTTTACCCCATTCGAACCTTAACTTTTTCTTTGGCTACCTCATTTCAAACCTTTACCCTTTTGTGAAATATTTCTCTCTTTTGAACCCGTCCCTCCTTGAATATTGAGAAGGAGGCTAAAAGCCTAAGTTTGAGGTGTTGGTGTCATGTAGAAACATATACCTCAAAGTGTTCATATGAAATAATCAAGCTCCAACAAAAACAAAATAATATGTATGTATATATATATAAATATGGAGTCTTGAGAAAATTAGAGTGGTATTTAAGGTGTCTCTATGTTGGTAACTAGATGCCAATAAGGGTTATGTGGTTTTAAAAGAAGCAAAGAGCAAAAATAAAGACAAATGTGAGTAGTGTTCAAGGAGTGTAGTCATTTGTGTCCCAAATGCTTATCCGACCCTTCCCTAAACCTACATTACAAGCTTAAAAAGTCCTTATGTGATCTCCAACCGAATATTCTTGAATAGGCAGCAAATTAAAACTGCTGGCAAGCTTATGGCATGATATTTTGTAACACTTGAAGTTCTTTGGTGAGAGTGAGTATCTTTGTGCATTTATCCCTTGTGTCATTATTCTAAATATGGTGATTTTGGGACTTTCTTTCTTGTGAGGGAACATGAATTAGGATGGATTGGTGACATTGATGTATCCGAAAATGAGTAAATTGAGCATATGCAGTAGACTCGTGATTTTGAGTCACTTCTTGAGGCTTATTGTTGACACTTGATTATTTTGAAACTCCTTTGCATTTCTTGAAGTTGTTTTTAAATGAGGGAGTTATTTGGTTAAGATTCACATGCTTGAGCCTAATTATTTGTACCAACAAAATCCATAAGTATGGTGCTTAATTGGAGAATGTGATTTGCAAATGATACCAATACTACTTGTGCTTTAAATGGTAGAACCTCATTGAATTGTTGGTTTTGATATGCTTGAGGACAATAAAAAGCATTAAGTTAGGTCATTTATGGTGTGTATTGTTAGATTTTCAGGTAAATGATGCCATGAAGTGAATTGAATTCAATTGAAGTGGAATTGAGCAAGAAAAGAGAGACTCTTCAGTGAGAACACTAGTGGATTTTGCAATCTCGCATCTGCGAGTCTGCATGTTGAGCCACAATGCACTGGGACCGCATTTGTGTTAAGAATCCGCACCTGCAAAATCGCTGGTGCGATTATATGGTCCACATCTTCGGATAAGGGAATTACACACACGCTCGGATCTGCGATAAATTACCACATCTGCGGCGACGCACTTGCGTAAAAATGTCCGCATCTGCAGAGTTGGAAATCTCTTCACTTTACGCAACTGCAATAGGCTATTCGCATCTACGGAGCCGCACCTACGAGGATACTTCTGCAGGTGCAATTAACGGGCTTCAGACCTGGGAAGGTATGAGATTTCACATTTTCTCAATTCCAAACCCACAAATACACGACTTAGCAGATCTTTTGCACATCTTTTGCTTATTTTCAGTCCTTAGACTAGAGAGAACATGTTTTGGAAACTAGGATTCTTGCACACACACTTGGGTCTTGAAGATTTGATGCTTTTGGTTGAGAATTTCTTACCCATTTATGTTCATTTATTCATTTCCTTGCTTTGTATTGTATATCTAAGTGTGTAGTATTTTTTCGAACACTTGAATCTTGTTTATGGGAATATTCATATTTAAAGTGTGGATTAAATATCTTGTTGTGCTTATGTATTGAATGATTTTTATTTATTATGAAGTGAGTTATTGTTTCTTTGATTATTCTTGTTCTTTAATAATTCCAAAGGGATTAGCTAACCCTAGGACTCGCCCATTAACTTCGAATTAATTTTGGGAAATATTATTTGGGGTTGGGGAAGATTAATTAACACGAACTTCAGGCTTTAACCCTCATTTTATAGATTCTACCTAGGGATAAGATTGAACTTCTTGTAGCCATATCGGGGTGTGCTTAATCTCTATATTATTTTAGGGATAATTCAATTAGGAAGTCTTGTTAGTCTTCGAAAGAAGCTAATATAGAATTGTTACCTGTGACTAATTAACATAAAATCACTCATATTTATAAAATCGAGAAATATATTGGATCGTTACTTGAGTGTAATTCACGATGCATCCATTCTTGTAGCCATTGATCATTTTACTCCCTTTCAATGTTAGTTTACATTTTTGCATTTAGCTATAATATTTTCACAACCAAATTCTAATTGTTTGGCATTGCATAACAAGTGAAATTTCTCTTACATTCCTAATCTCCTACATATTGTTCTCTGTGAGATTCGACTCCGACTCTTAGTTGGGTAAATTGTATTGCATTCGACTGTGTCCATTTACTTTTTAGTAGTGGATTTGGACGTCATCAAAATTGGCGCCGTTGACGGGGAACAATTTGGTGTACTTAGGTTGTTTGAGAAGTAAGCGTAGTGCTTTGGTCCAAAGTTGTGAATATTTGTGTAATTATTTTTTCTATCTTTGATTCTTGTTTCTTGTTTATTTTCTTAGTTTTTGAAAAATGGCATCATATAATGAAAATTTGTCAGATGGTAGTTGTTCATAACTTGATGAACCTTGTCCTTATTGTGGAGGACCACTGTAAAAATTATTTATGTCATGACCCAAACCGACGGGCCGCGACTAAAATATGAACCTGAATAACATCTACTGAATTACGAGAACATTATACATGAAGGAAATCTGCACAAAAAGGCGTACATACATATACGTACCACATACGTAGGACGAGCCGACAAGGCTGCTATAGAAAACTATACATCTCAAAACTGGAAGCCGGCAAGGCACATACTATCCAACTGGACATACTGTCTACAGACCTCTAATAGAAACATAACTGTATAAAGACGGGTCTGAGCCACGTCATACCTATATATATCTATATTCAAACGTATCGTACCAAAATCAAAAGTAGCTAAAGATCATGTGGAGCACTCCAACTCTCGCTGATCAGGGATCCTAAGAAGGGGGACCGTCAGTTCGCCTACCTGCACCTGCAGGCATGAAATTCAGCGTCCCCAGGAAAAAGGGACGTCAGTACGAATAATGTACTAAGTATGTAAGGCACATAAATAAATACATAAGAGACATGTAAGAGATATAGAGTAATTGACTCAACCTGTATGTCTGGGTAACTCTATAATAATAAATCACTTTTAGCATCATGCATATGCGTATGAATGTCATGTCGTGCATAGGTATATGTTTCATAACTTCATCAGCCTCTGAGGGCATCCCATCATATCATATCTGCCACTGCTGGCAAAATCATCATCGTATACCAGCTGATCAGGTGGTGGTGCGTATATAACGCCATTACCTTTTCCATATCCCATATACATATATATATATATATATATATATACACACACATACATATATACGCGTATATGATGCCGTTTGAATATAGATACATTTATATGCGTATATAACACCGATTGAATCATATTTCAGCCACCGTGGGGAACATCATCATCATAGACCAGTTGATCAGGTGGTGGTGCGTATATAACGCTGTAACCTTTTCCCATATTCCATATACATATATTTACATATATACGCGTATATAACGCCATCTGGTCATGGGTCAATGCACATGTATGAAATGCATGAAAAAGTACGTAATAATCTCAATATTCCTTCCAGATAAACTTTTCCAACTGCGTATTAATTCTCATGGAGAATTAAGAATATAGACACCCCTACTATTTCTATGAATAGAGTAATTTATAGAAATTGTGTATTTGCTCGTTTCTTCAGTATAATTCGGACCATGCCAAAAGAAAGAAGGGATAGCCTTAACATACCTAGGGTAGGTATAACTCCATATAATATTCTTGGCAAAGATTGCACCGGACTCTTTTGGAATTGCAAAGTTTTGATGGAGTTACACTGAAGTATCTTTTTGGAATGAAAATTAGCTTCTATTTCAAACGTTTTTCTTGAAGAAAGATGATATATCAAAATGAGTTATGAAATGTTTTAACTTCTGCTCTCTAACGTATTTGAACTTTTTTAAAGGAATTGCTTCTGCTCTCTAATGTGTTTGATCCTAAGAAGGAATGATAGATAAGACTTATATTCAAGTCTTATGTTAGTTAAATTTTTACGTGACTATAAGCAGCCACGTGGCATAAATGACTAAGAGTCATTCTTAGCCATTGTGGCTTTGTGCCACATTTTGGGGAGGTGTAATTTCATAAATTTTTATCCACTTATTAGTTAACTGGATCATGTCTCATTATCCGGTAATTAATCAACTACTCGCATAATTTAAAAATTGTCTCAAATTACTTAAAATTCTACTTATTTTTAATATTACTTTTTACATCATACTACCATGGTCATATGGTACCTTGCATGGTACTAGTTCATAATCATCGGGTATTATCGTTCGACCAATATTTTAACCCAAATTGGCCACCTTCAACGAAACTCATTTTCTTTAATTCGTGTACCCGTTATCCTTCACGACACTTATTTATCACTTGTTATAAATAGCATAAATACGTTAACATCAAGATGATCTTATCCCTGAGTCTACGTCAATTAACTGAAAAATAAACTTTTAACGTATGAAAACGCGAGATGTAACATTTTCCCCCCCTTAGAAACATTCGTCCTCGAATGTTTAACCTTTCGGGATTTATATAACCTTGGTAGAGTTGACCTTGTAAAAATGCTACTACTAACTCTTCTTGAAGAAACCCAGTAATTTAACGCCATATAGGACCACTTTCATTAATAACGACGATGGCCTCACATGACCAATAACAATAGCTAGCAAAAAAGTTCATACACGTACCTTGAGGTTATGACGACTCAGCTGGACCCTTCTCTGGAAGAGGAAATATGTAAGGGTATCTATACTTCATGTCTTCCTCAGCCTCTCAAGTCATTTCTTCCACATTGTTGTTCCTCCAAAGTACTTTCACGGAGGCTACCTCCTTATTCCGTAGCTTGTGGATTTGTCTATCTAGGATGACAACAAGAATTTACTCATATGACAAGTCCTCTGTAATCTGTAAATCATCCGTGGGCACCACTTGGGTAGGATCGCCAATGCACTTCCGTAACATAGATACGTGAAAAACTGGTTGGACAGACTCCAACTCTGAGAGCAATTCTAACTCATAAGCTACTTGGCCAACTCTCCGAATGATCCTATAAGGCCTAATATATCGTGGGCTAAGTTTTCCTTTCTTTCCAAACCTCATCACACCCTTCATAGGTGACACCTTTAAGAATACCGAGTCATCACCCCCCAACTCTAAATCTCATCGCCGCACGTCCGAATATGACTTCTGACGACTCTGAGCTGTCAATAGTCAATCCCGGATAAGCTTTACTTTTCCTATGGCTTGCTGAACTAGGTCTGGCCCATGTAATCCAGATTCATCAACATCGAACCATCCTATAGGCAACCTACACTTCCGTCCATAAAGAGCTTCGTATGGAGCTATCTGTATGCTGGAATGGTAGCTATTATTATACGCGAACTCAATAAGTGGCAGATGATCATCCCAGCTACCTTTGAAGTCTTTCACACAAGCTCGCACCTTATCCTCCAGTGTTTGAATAGTACGCTTAGCTTGTCCGTCTATCTCGGGATGAAATTCTGTACTAAGACTTACTTGAGTCCCCAATCCCTTTTGGAAAGACCTCCAAAAGTTAGCTGTAAATTGAGCTCCTCTATCCGATATAATAGATACAGGGACACCATGTAGTCGTACTATTTCCTTGATATAAAGTCTCGCATAATCTTCTGAGGAATATGTAGTTCTAATGGGCAAAAAATAGATTGACTTTCTGAGCCTATCAACAATCACTTATATCGAATCGTACTTACACTGGGTACGACGTAAGCCTACGATGAAGTCCATATTGATTATCTCCCATTTCTAAGTCGGAATCTTCATAGCCTGCAAAAATCCACCGGGTTTTTGATGCTCAATCTTAACCTGCTGACATTTATGACACTAAGCAACAAATTCTGCTATATCCTTTTTCATTCTGTCCCACCAATATATTTCCCTGATGTCATGATACATCCTTGTTGCTCCTTGATGGATAGAATAACGAGAATAGTGAGTTTCTCCCATAACCAGCCGACGCAACCCTGCAACATTAGGCACAGACAATCGCCCTTGATACTTGAGGACTCTATCTTCTGTAATTTCAAATGGTGTCTTCTCCTTCTGAAGGGTGGTGTCCTTATAACAAACTAACACAAGATCCTCGTATTGGTGTTCCTTTACTTCAGTTACTAAAGAGGATGTTTCCGTATCTTGAATAGTAATTCCAATATCACCTGAATCCAGTAACCGAACTCCAAGACTAGCTAGTTGATGAACCTCACGAGCCATTCCCCTCTTTTGTGGCTGCAAATACGACAGGCTACCCATAGATCTACGGCTGAGGGCGTCAACTACTACATTCTCCTTCCCCGGATGGTATAAAATTTCAACGTCATAGTCTTTAAGTAGTTCCAACCATCTTCTTTGACGTAGATTCAATTCCTTTTGCTTGAAGATGTACTGGAGGCTCTTATGACCCATATAGGTATCAATATGAATGCCATACAAGTAGTGCCTCCATATCTTTAGTGCATGAATCACCGCAGCTAATTCTAAATCGTGGCTCGGGTAGTTCTTCTTGTGCTTTCTTAGTTGTCTAGAAGCATAAGCCACAACCTTACCATACTGCATCAGCACACAACCCAATCCAATGCCTGAAGCATCACAATAGATAACATAACCATCGGTCCCTTCTGGGAGCGTTAGAACCGGTGTTGAAGTTAACCTGTCCTTTAATGCCTGGAAACCCCATTCACAAGCATCAGCCCATTGAAACTTTGCTCCCTTCTGAGTCAACTTTGTTAAAGGTGCTGAAAGGGAAGAAAATCCTTCCACAAATCTCCTGTATAACCCACCAATCCAAGAAAGTTGCGAACCTCCGTTGGTGTTGTGGGCCTAGGACAAGTCTTTACTAACTCAATCTTTTGTATATCCACTTGGATGCCTTCACCCGATATGATATGGCTAAGGAAAGTTACAGAGTTCAACCAGAATTCGCACTTAGAAAATTTTGCATACAACTTCCTTTCCTGTAGAACTCTGAGCACAGTACGCATATGACCAGCATCCGCATCCTTTGAACGAGAATATACCATTATATTCTCAATAAATACAATTACAAACAGATCTAAGAAAGGCATGAACACACGGTTCATCAAATCCATGAATACTGCTGGGGCATTGGTCAGACCGAACGACATAACCCGAAACTCAAAGTGCCCATATCTAGTCCTGAATGCTGTCTTCGGAATATCTTCACCTTAACCCTTACCTGATGGTACCCGGACCTCAAGTCTATCTTTGAAAAACACTTGGCACCTTGCAACTGATCAAATAAGTCGTCAATCCTCGAGAGCGGGTACTTATTCTCGATCGTCACCTTATTCAGTTTCCTATAGTCAACACACATTCGTATGGAACCATCTTTATTCCTTACAAAAAACACAGGTGCTCCCCACAGTGACGTATGTGTCTGATAAAACCTTTTTCAAGCAAGTCCTTTAGTTGTTCTTTAAACTCTTTCGGCTCTGCGGGGGCCATTCTATAGGGAGGAATAGATATTAGGTGAGTATCTGGTAGTAGTCAATAGAAAACTCAATTTCTCGCTCTTGCGGGAGACCTGGAAGTTCATCAGGAAAGATATCTAGAAACTCATTTACCATAGGAATGGACTGAATGGTTGGTGACTCTACTTCCACATCCTGAACCCGAACTAAGTGATAAATACAACCCTTTCTGATCATCTTCCTTGCATTGAGATTGGAAATAAATCAACCTCTCGGCGATGTCGTGTTACCTTTCCACTCTAAAACAGGCTCCCCCGAAAATTGAAATCGGACTATCTTTGATCTACAATCAACACTGGCATGACAAGAAGCCAACAAATCCATACCCATTATAACATCAAATTCTACCATATCTGACTCGATTATGTCTGCTACGGTAGGTCGACCATGAACTATTATTATACAACCCCTATATACCTGCTTAGCTATCACCGAGTCCCAACAGGTGTAGATACCTCAAAAGGTTTAACCAACTCAGGTTTTATTTCAAACTTACTAGCAACCAATGGAGTAACGTATGATAAGGTGGAACCTGGATCAATCAATGCATATACATAATAGGAGGAGGCTGATAGTATACCTGTAACAACATCAAGTGATGACTCATGGTCGTGTCGTCCTGCCAATGCATAAATGCGGTTCTGAGGGCTGCTCGGGCTAGATGCTCCTCCTCTGCCTCTACCATGACTCATTGGTGCATGGGGACCTTGCCCAGGGGGGTGTACTGATGATGACGATCCAGCTAGAGATCCTGCTAGCTGAGCTACACTTGCATCACCTCTCATCGGACATAACGTGGCCCGGATAACCACAAGTATAACAAACACTTAATCCCATACGGCATTGTTATTTAATCAAGCCAAAGTAAAAATCCAGTAATGTAACTATTTTATACTACGATTCTATGAAATAACTAAATATCAAGTAATGAGAGTATTGTTGTATATTGAATAGAGACAAATATTCCAGGTTTGAGATCGATTCAACACACGTATTGCATTCTAATTAACTCTCCCCTTCATATAACTCACTCATGGTTGCTAATTAATCGATAAATGCTCTCATATCCTTCTCCTGAAGCACTACTCGCCTATTCTAAATAGATTAATGCCTATATTCCTATGAAATTAATCTATCAGAACGCACTAAGATTAAGATATTTAATAAAGCACGGTGACTAGGTATATTCCTATCCTGACCACAAATCTGCTCCCCTGAAGGGTTAATATCGCGGTCTCTTCAATTCTCCTTTAATCTATACACGGCTTTCTCAAGCATAGCATAGATAATATATAAAACCTAGCTGCTAGCCAGACAATTAAGCAATTAAACACATAATTAAAGAAACAACCATGTATTGGGTGAATTAAAATCAAGGTTAAGCTAATGTCGAATAACAATATTCATGGCTAAATCACAACCCCAGAACAATGGGTGTTTATCCACTCATACTAAAATCAAACAATTTCATAAGTGTTGAATTAATTGTAAATACTAGAAAAAGATGAAGAAAACTGAGAATCCTTCGCTCCCTAGAAATTTCGTGTGTATATTTCCTCCAAAGTGGCGTCCAACCCCTCAAAAATAAGATTAGACTTCCTTGTATATGTGTTGGGTAGGGTTAGGGCCGAAATAACCGTGTCCGGGGCAAAATAGGAAAAAATCACGTCACCGGCGCCCTGGCTAGCGCCGGGTGCCCAACAGGGCATTGTCCATGAAAAGTTTTTGCCTCCAGCGCCACAGGTGGCACCCAGCACTGTCTGTGGCGCCCAAAATCTCAAAATCGCCGGTTTGTCCGATTTTCGTCCGTTTAGGCTCTAATTTCGCGCGTTTCGCCCCCAATTGATCCCGAATCATTCCTAAACATAAAAATACCTCAAATTAATATAAATCATCACATTTAACATCTAAAACTCACGAAACAAAAGTAAAATTTGAGGCGATATACATATAAGTATATACACTTTAAGCTAAACATCAATACCCCACACTTAGACTCTTGCTCTTCCTCGAGCAATGAGACAATCTACTACCCTTCAAAATGTCCAAATTTCATTATCAAGGAGTATTTTTCTTTTCAATCACGCACCTTACCCCTTGACTATGATCGATACCGACAATTAAGTATGAACATACAAAATTTCACATTCTTCCCCTTTTTTAAACACGCCCAAGTATAACAATTTAATCAATCATACCAACAACCTATTTGCAACCAGCCAACCTCGAGAGTCAACTTGCAACCACTAAGCCCTCTCAATTCATGCACCTGCCCAACAAGAAAGTTTACAACATTACCAATCGTTCATGAGATCATGTGCCCTCACCAACAAACAAAAGAGTGAATATAACTAATCCCCACATTCAAATAAGCTTTTTGAATATAATTTAAGGACATCACACCATTGAAAAAAAATTCACTCACTCTAACAAAGAATTCATATGCATCCCGTGGTCGTACCATAAGCTTGCCCGTAGTGTAGATCTCCACTAATTCAAGTTAGCCAAATCTAGGATCAATTAGGACTTTTAAGGTTGTAATGTAGGCTAAGAGACGAGTAGGATATATTTAGGAATAGTGACTAAACCTCCTAAGCACTTTAATACACTACTTTCACAAATCAACACATATTCTTCTGAACAAATTCCGTTGCCACAATTCATATTCAACATAGCCCTTTTTCAATTAAGCACTTCTATATTTTCACTAGCACAAATTAATAAAAATTGGAGGTTTGTATCTTTTTGTACATACTTCTACTATTATTTTTTCTTTCTTTCTTTCCTACACACACTCCATAAATGAAGATTCAATGGCTAGGGACTTTTGAATACAACTTCAGTGCACCAACGGCTTTTCCATGTCTCCACTCAAAGGCCACTCCCCAATATCTCACATTACTTCTTTTAGCGACTAAGTGCCTTAGGAGGTAAATGTGCAAAAATCTCAATTTAAGAACAAAATAGGGGTATGGCTTGTAATGTGGGCACCAAAGAGAAGGTCAAAAGGCTCAAAGGGGCTAGCAATGGATAATTTTTATTTTAGTGTGACAAGCACATCCACGATCAAACAAGAAAAATGCCTACGTTATCCCCTAGACTAGCATAACCTACAATTTCGCTTCGATTAACACACGGCGCAAGTTATAGACTACACATGATAGCATAGAAAATCACTAAACTCACTCACACACTGCACATGACTCAATCACAACGTTTTTGTTCAACTCTCAAGTCAAGCAAGCACACATAATTGAGAGAATTAAGCAATATTACACTATGTAGCATACAAGTCAAGCAACTGAGCTAAGGCGTCACAAAATAGGCTATTTATTTTTACTCAGGCATCACAAGTCAACCCAAATACAGGGAAAGTAGAATGTATGTCACAACCTAATATGCCGACACCAAACATGTCAATGGGTATTTCTAAGTTACTCAATTTCTTCCTAACTACTCTAAAAAAAATAAATTTAAGTAAAAACTAACTAGAATACCCAATTCAAGTTACACCCTTGGACAAGAACCGGTGCTCAAAGAAAAACGAAGGGATACTACCTGACTACCCTAAAAAAAAAAATTAATCTTTTCGGTGTTTTATTTTTTTTAATCGGACTTTATCCTTCAAGAAAATTGTCCAACAGATCCATCGTTGGGAAAAATCTGAGCTTTTTCTATTTGTTTATTTTTCTATTCGTTTCTTAACTAAAAAAAAATAATATTTATACAGTTAGACTTCACTTCAGAAAGTAGTTTCCCCACCCTACACTTATCTTATGAATAGTCCTTGATGCATGATCACAAAGAAAAATATTTAAACAAGGGTGAGAAATACTCCCTGAGACCCTCTCGGGACTAGCTCGGACATGATTCTCCATATTTAGAGTGGGGATGACCCCATACTTAAGCTCAAACATGCCTCTCAACTTAAACCATGAGTACTCAGACTTCCCCTACTCTGCAAAATAAAAACAACACAAAACTCGACACTTAAAAAAAATAAAAATTAAAAGATATACAGGATGGGTTGCCTCCCAACAAGCGCCTTATTCATAGTCGTGTCACGACTCTGCTACTCTGCTCAGGCTGGGCGCTTTCGCTTCTTCTTTCTCCCATGAAGCCTAGCCTTTTTCACGCTCTTAACAGGTCTCCTTTTTCATCTCTGGCTCTTTTCTGAATTATCTTTACACCCTCAGCTTGTAACACCACCTCCTCTGGATCACTGCCATTCACATATGGAGTCTACTCTATCCCCTTCACGTCGACCACATTAATCATGCACAGGTCCTCAAAATGCTTTGGGAGTTTAAGTTCCTTGTACACATTAAAAGTGACCTCCTCATCGTCAACTATCATTTTTAACTTACATGCCCTCACATCAATAACTGCTCCACCAACAACTAAGAATGGTCGACCCAAATTAATGGGCACTTCCTCATCTGCCTCGTAATCAAGCACAATAAAATCAGCGGGAAGAATAAACTTTCCCACTCGAACTAACACATCCTCAATAATTCCTTCTGGCATAACTAGTGACCTGTCTTCTAACTGTAAAGTGATTGTGGTAGGTCTAAGCATCCCCAATCCGAGTTTCTTGAACAAAGAAGAGGGCATAAAATTTATACTAGCCCCTAAATCACAGAGGGCTCTACCAACTTCTTGTTTTCCAAGAGACAAAGAAATTGTGAAACTCCCAGGATCCTTCAACTTAGGAGGGAGTTTACTCTGAACCCTGGCACTGCACTCCTCAGTAAGTGCAACTGTTTCGAACTCTGCATGTCTTCATTTATTTTTCACAATATCTCTGAGATACCTTGCATACTTAGACACTTCTTGCAAAATTTCCACCAAAGGCAAATTCACACTCACTTGGCTCACCATATCTAGGAATCTCTTGTACTTAGCATCATATTTTTGCCTCTGCAGTCTTTGTGGAAACAGAGGTGGTGGCCTTGTTTTAATTAATGGCTCGGGTCCTTTATCATCTTTCTCATTGCCCTCAACTGGCTTGGGATGTAATTCTCCTTCAGGATGAGCTGTATTCTTCTTTGTCTTTGGAGCTTCTTCTAGTATTCTTCCATTTCTCAAGGTAATTGCATTGACTTGAGCCTTAGGATTAGGCTCAGTATCACTAGGAAGAGCTCATACTGGTCTGGTATTTTGGGAACTGACAAGTTGCCCCAATTGGTGTTCAAAATTTCTCATTGCTGCTGCTTGGGCCTGGCGATCAGCCATTATTTTCTGATTGAAAGAAAGTTGGTCGTTCATCATTATCTTCATAATGTCCTCAAGGCTAGCTGATTGTTCAGCCTGAGGTGGTCTGTATTGTGGTTGAGGTGCTTGAGGCTGATACTGATTCTGATTGCCCTGATTTCTTCCCCCCAAGAGAAATTTGGGTGGTTCCTCCAGTTGGGATTGTAAGAGTCCCCATACTGATATTTTTGGACTCGATTTACATTACCCACAAAATATACAGACTCTGGATTTGCTGGGCATATATTGCTCATGTGACCCTCTCCAAAGAATTCACAAAATACCTGAATATGTTGCACTGATTGCACTGGCTAGGCCTGTTACAGTGGTTGAGATTGTTGCTGGTTAATGATCAGGGTCATCTGATTGACTTGGTTAGTCAATGTAGAGATCTGAGCTGACAAAGATGAGACAACATCTAGTTCAAGAACCCCTGGTGACTTTTGAACCGCATTCCTTCCCATCTCACCTTGCCAGTCTGGATTGCTTTTGGAGAATTTGTTCAATAATGCAAATATTTCATCATAATTCTTCTCCAATACTTGACCTCCAGTTGCTGCATCTACCATAATTTTTGTTTGGGGATGGAGCCCCTCAATGAAAGTGTAAACTAACACATCGTTAGTCTGATTGTGACGAGGAATGTCTCTGAGTAGCCCCTTGAACCTTTCCCATGCTGAATATAAAGATTTGCCTGCTTTCTGTTTAAATGAGACTATCTCACTTTTGATCTTTGCAGTCTTTCCTGAAGGGAAAAACCTTGCCAGGAATTTTCTCGCCAAATCGCTCCATG
Organism: Nicotiana knightiana; assembly: GCA_005239525.1. Lineage (NCBI taxonomy): Eukaryota > Viridiplantae > Streptophyta > Magnoliopsida > Solanales > Solanaceae > Nicotiana > Nicotiana knightiana. Next base: position 187,171 of record ML431963.1, on the reverse strand, counting down.
TTGTAATGGAATTAGCTGGTTCTGCCTTTAGCCATCGTTTACTTCACCCAACTGAGAGAATGGGAAAAGCGTTAGCCTCACATAATCTGGTGTGACCCAGTTAGTGATATAAGTATCACTAATCTACAAGAAGTGCAGAATTTGCTGCTGCGGATCCTCGTGTGGAAGACCCATAAACTGCCCGTTTGTATGAAGTAGCTGGATCATGCTCTATTTCAACTCAAAGTGCCCAGTGATTCTGGGCTTCACAATGATGGAGGTAACATTAGCAATACTGGGCATTGCTACCTCTTGAACACCATGTGTTGTTCCTCTACTATGTTCACAAGAAATTGAATGAGGTCCTGAATATTATCTATATCCCTTGCTTCCCTCAACCTCCTGTGAAATGTTCTCTCAGGTTCAGGGTCAAAGCCGTCAAGTCTGCCCTAGCTTCTGACCATACGCATTCAATAAAAGTTCCTGAGATTAGAGTAACAATCAAGTAATGTTAGACTAGATGAAATAAACAATTAAAGTGAAAACTAGAAAGTAATCTATATTCAAGTCCCCGACAACGGCGCCAAAAACTTGTTGGTCCCAAATGCACACGCAAGTATACATGGTCGTACAAGTAATAAAATGATAAATCGCTACAGAGACTTGTGTAAACTACCTACTAAATCACTATAATTGTTATTTAATCAAGCCAAAGTAAAAATCAAGGAATGTAACTATTTTAAACTACGATTCTACGAAATAACTAATTATCAAGTAACGAGAGTACTGTTGTGTATTCAATAGAGACAAATATTCTAGGGTTGTGATCGGTTAACCACTCGTATTGCATTCTAATTAACTATCTCTTTCATGTAATTCACTCATGGTTGCTAATTAATTGATAAATTTTCTCATAGCCTTCTCTCGAAGCACTACTCGCCTATTCTCAATAGATTAACACCTATATTCCTATGAAATTAATCTTTCAGAATGCACTAAGATTACAATATTTAATTAAGCACGGTGACTAGGTATTTTTTATTCCTAACCACAAATCTGCTCCCCTCAAGGGTTAAGATCGCGCTCTCTTCAATTGTTCTCTAATCTATATACGACTTTCCTAAGCATAACATATATAGTATATAGAATCTAACTTCTGGCCAGACAATTAAGCAATTAAACACAAAATTGAAGAAACAACCATATATTGAGTGAATTAAAATCAAGGTTAATCTAATGTCAAATAACAGTATTCATGGCTAAATCACAACCCCAGAACAATGGGTGTTTAGCCACTCATACTAAAATAAAACAATTGCATAAGTGTTGAATTAATTGTAAATACTAGAAAAAGATGAAGAATACTAAGAATCCTTCGCTCCCTAGCAATTCCGTATGTATATTTCCTCCTAAGTGGCATCCAACCCCTCAAAAATAAATTTAGACTTGCTTTTATACGTGGTGGGTAGGGTTAGGGCCGAAATAACCGTGACCAGGGCAAAATTGGAAAAAATCACGTCACCGGTGCCCTGGCTAGTGCCGGGCGCCCACCAGGGCGCTTCCCATGAAAATTTTTTGCCTCCAGCAACACAGGTGGCGCCCAGCCCTGCCTGTGGCGCCCAAAATCACAAAATCCTCGGTTTGTCCAGTTTTCGTCCGTTTTGGCTCTAATTTCACGCGTTTCTCCCCCAATTGATCCCCAATCATTCCTAAACATAAAAGCACTTCCAATTAATATAAATCATCATATTTAACACCTAAAACTGACGAACAAAAGTAAAATATGAGGCGATATAAATAGAAATATATACACTTTAAGCTAAACATCAGGTGGCCTCTTCTGATTTGACTCACCCCTATACTGAGAACCTAAGGCCCTAAAATTCTGAGCAGGCCCTGAATATGTAGAACAATCAAATCTCTTATCGCCAAACTGAGGGGGCGTGCTAGCCTAGGGCTGGGATGGATATCTCCAATATTGCTGCCTCTGACCACCTCGAAACTCACCAGAAGGACCCAAAGACCTCGCTCTCTTATTCTGGGCCCTATCATGCTCATGGTCGGTCCTATGTTTCTGTTTGTGCTCCTCTACACCATGAGAATTCGCCTGCATACGAGAAATATCCATGTCTGGATGAAGTGAAACCAACATACAGTCGCTAAGAAAGTGAGGCTCTAATCCCATCATGAATCGATGAACCCGATCCTCCATCTTAGATACAATAGTGGGAGCATACCAAGCCAACGAATCAAACTGAAGATTGTACTCCCGAACACTCATGTTTCCCTGCCAAGGGTTAAGAACCTATCAACTCTGGCTCGCCTAAGATCTGGTGGTAGATAATGACGAAGAATAGCTTTTGTAAACTCCGGCCATACCTCTTAAGGGGCATTCTCACCTCTTGACAATTCCCAGGAGTCGTACCAATTAACTGCAACATCTCGGAGTCTCTAGGAAGCTAGTTCAACTGACTCAGTCGCAATGGCCTTCATTACCCGTAACGTCCTCTACACTCTATCAATAAATACCTGAGGGTCGTCATTCGAGTATGCTCCACTGAATACCGGAGGGTCTAAATTAATAAAGTCACGAACCCTCGCACTTACAGACCTATCTGTGTGACCGATACCTATTCCTGACGTCGAGCCTGTGTGGCTACTAATCGGGTCAATAACTGAACAACATCTCTCATCTCTTGACCTGACACATCCGGCTGAGGTGCTGAATGTACAAGGGTGGGCGCTGAAGTTGGTGCCCTTTGGAGCTCTTCTAGAAACGGCAGGGTATATGAAGTCCGAGATAAAACCTCACCATGAAATTCACCCGAGCCCTGGTAACTCGTGGCGCGCGACTAGTAGTCTCACCAGCCACAGACTTTCCCTTCTGGGCGGCCGTACTCTTTGGGGGCATTGCTGAGAATATAACGTATCGTTAGGAGCATGAATTCTTGTATTGTATGATGTGAGATAAAAAGTGAGGATAACATCCTATATGTCCTGTAGCCTCCTGTTTATAAGCGTGGTGCACGACACACCCATAAACAAGACTCTACTAGACACTATCTGTAAACAGCACTAGGACAGAACTGGTCTGATACCACTTCTATCACGGCCCATCGGTTTGGGTCGTGACAGTTTAAATTCTCCCGGGGGTGGATTGTGCGCACAATCTCAAACCCATGAGTGGAGTATTTTTGATAAGTATGGTCGTCAAAATGATCATTGAGATAATTGTGCTTATTTGTCCTTCCCTTCCCCAAGCCCCCACTATGATGATTCTACTTTTGGTGATGAAAATTATAGGGATATGGAAGCGGAAGAAACTGAGCATTGTAAAAATGGAGAGTTCAAGCTCATGTTAGAATGTCTACTTGAAGGAGGAAACAAAGAGCAAAATGCTTTGGAGTAGCTTTTGGAAATTAATCTCCAAAATGACTTGGCGCTTGAAATGTTGAACTCACAAATGAAAGAAATGCTTGAAGCTTTAGAGGTCCAAAAATCTTCGGAAGTGAATGATAGCCAAGAACCTTCCTTAGATGTGGAATCCGAAAATCCTTCCTTGGCACTTGATCAAAACCAAGAAGAACTCTCAAATGCTCAAAATGAGAAAATGATGTTCATGTTGGAGGCCATTCTTGAAAATGAGGCAAAATAAAGCTTGACACTCGAGGACTTGAAACAAGACTTGACTCAAAATGATGATCATATCCGCACTTTGAAGATCAAATGAAATCATTGATTGCGGCTCATTATGTGTATCAATTTGAAAGTGTGGAAGAAGGTCAAGAAGAGTCCAACTCCGAAGAAGAAATTGAGCTTTACTTTGAGGAACCAAGACTTGAATATCCGCCAACCGACTCCATGAGTGTTAGTGATGCCGAGAAAAATATGGAACTAGAGTCAACTGGGGTAAACTAAAATATGGTTGAAATTGACTCTAGTCCGGGGGAAAAAGAGGATGTCCAAATTCAGGAAGAATTGTAATTTGGAGGTTTGAAGTCACATTCCAAGCATTTTCCAACATTGGAATTGTGTGGTGATATGTGTTACAACCCATATTCACGTATGTTGGTTCATGATATAAGTTAGTCGACGTAAATCTGAGAAGAGATTATCTTTGAGATGATAAGAAGTTAATCCTATTTGTCTTAAGTGATATGTAATTTGCGTTATCGGGCCCCATTCCCCTAAATGAAACTTCCCATAGCGGCTTATTAAGATTTATGACTTGCGGGGACTGGTGGTCTGGGGTTCGGACATTTTCAGAGTGCTATAGGAAAAATTGGTTCCTTAAGGTTGGCCTTTAAGGCCAAGTTTGACTTCGGTCAAAGTTTTGGGCGTATGTTCGGAATCGATCTAATGACCCGGGAGCGTTTCAGCGCCCAATATTGAAATAAGAAGTTCCTTAAGTTGCTATTGTGGTTTGGGGTGTGTTTTTGTGTTATAGAGGCCGAATGGAATTTTGAGACCAGGAAGAGTTCCGTCATGTAATTTATGACTTGCCTGCAAAATTTGGTGTCATTCCGAGTAGTATAGGTCGGTTCAGCGCATAGTTAGCAAAGTCATGAAAACTTAAAGTTCCTAAGTTTGGTTCTAGGGGTTTTGAGGTGTAATTTTGAGTTTCAGCATTGTTTTGGGTGTTCCGAAGGCTCGAGTGAGTCCGTATGATGATTCAGGACTTGTTGGTTTATTTGGACTGGGGCTCAGGTGGGCCCAGGTGCCTACCGGACACCACACGAGGCCAAAAACCAGTTGAAATAGCTGCTGGTGCACCTGTTTTAATGTGACCGTAGGTTCGGTTGTCAGTCGCAGCTCGCAGGTGCGACCCCCAGGTGCACACAAAGTTCTGTAGGAGCGGAGCCGCAAGTGCGGTCTCCACTCTGCAGGTGCGGGCCCAGGCTTCCTCGCCCATTTTTGTAGGTGCGAGCTTTTTCTCGCAGGTGCGAGACTGCAGGTGTGGTCCTCGAGCCGTAGCTGCGGAAACACTGTTCAGACAGTGTGTTTTTATACACGGGATTTAAGTCGGTTTCCTTATCTTCTTCTTCTTCTTTGGAGCGATTTCCACCATTTTAGAGGCGCAAACGACCTGGTTATTGAAGGTAAGTAAATTCTACTCTAATATTAGCTTCGTGCATGGATTACAAGCTATTAACTACCTAAATTAGTGAAAAATCAGGAATTGGGTAGTAACCTAGGGATTTCGATAATTTGAGAATTTACCCGTGAATTAGCTATGAAATTAAGTAAAAATCATGTATTAATGACCCTTAGGTTATGGGTGAGTATTCCCTTCGAGAATGTTTGGAATCCGAGCATGTGGGCCCGAGGTTGGATTTTAAAATTTCTTAAAGAATCGTGAATTTGGCTATGTAATAGGAGAATTCCCAGCTTTGATATAAATTGATATATTTGTATAACATTTGTCTAGTTTTTCAAGTCTGTGGGTGTCGTGTTCAGGGTTTTAGGCGCATTCTTGAACCGGGGAGTAGGTGCGACGCGAGGTGAGTCTCCTTTCTAACCTTGTAAGGGGGAACTGTCCCCCTAGGTGATTTGAATGCTATATGCGATAATTGTGGGGGTTACGCACGTACAAAGTGACGAGAGTCCGTACGTAGCGACTATTACTAGTATGTCCGGGTAGTTAGGCCCACATCATGCCTTGTGTTTTACTTGATATGAACTGTATTCTTAATGAATTAACGTTACATGTTGCTTATTTTCCCGAAGTTATGGAATTTGAGAAAAACTTGTAAGAAATTGTTCACTGAAAGGTATTTTCTTTTGAAAGGAATAATGTGTGTGCATGTGACCGCTTCGCAATTTACTTTTCGCGAGCAGAGTGTGATTTCCCCCACTCTTATGGGAACAGGTTGTACGCCACGGCACATTGAGAGATGCAGTTTTGGTATAGGCCGTTCGATCCTCAGCAGTGCATAGAGAGGATTGAGAGATGCACTTTTGGTACGGGCCGTTCGATCCTCGACAATGCATAGATGTGAGTACTCTGTGGAGAGGTGCATTTTTGGTACGGACCGTTCGATCCTCCGCAGTGCACGAACATGAGTATCTTATGACTCTGGCCGGTTGTCCTTACCCTGCATGCGTATGATTTATTTGTTACTAAATTCATGGATATTGATTTGACAGATATTCAGGGGAAAGTGAAGTGGCAATTGTTTTATTCATTCTCAGTACTTTTTCTTGAATTTCAATACCTTACATATATATTTGTTGCTTCACTACCTTTACATGCCTACCATTTCTATTATATTCTGTTAAAAAATATACTGTTGGACCTTAGTGAGTATCATGTCGACCTCTCGTCACTACCTCTTCGATGTTAGGCGGGATACTCACTGGGTACATTTTATTTATGTACTCATGCTACACTTCTGTACTTAATTGTACAGGTTCTGAGGCTGGTGCATCTGGTTATCCGACCGGAGCTTGACGTATATTCTGGACCTGACTCCACGGTGAGCTGCCTCTTTTGGCGATTCCCAGCAGTACTATGGAGTTATCTTTTGTTTATTTCTGTCTACTCCTTTCAGACAACAATACAGTTTGTATCATCTTTTGTATATTATACTAGTTCGCCTCATGACTTGTGACACTAGTTCCTGGCACACACATAGTAGACTCTATATTTTGGGACTGTATATATTAGTTCATGATCCTTGTGGCTGTATTTACTTAGGTTGGTTAATGTATCCGCTTTAACTTAAATGATCTAAGCTTAAAAATTTGGAAATTTTGGGGTTGGTATGTCAAATAAGGATAATCTCACTAATAAAAAACTGTTGGCTTGCCTGACTCCGGTGTTGGGCGCCATCACGACCTGTGTTGGATTTTGGGTCGTGATATGATACAAAAGTGTATAAGGGTGATTAACAAGTATTAGAAGTTAAACGAATCAAGGATGTTGGAACCTGTATTTTTTGGTAAACATAGGGGTGATTGATATTCTCTAGAGGTCGTGTTTTAAGGTATTTGAATCATATAATATATGTATCATAATTATTGAAGTCAAACGAGTTATGAAACAAAAGTCGACAAAAGTTGTCGCAACTTATGTTTATAATTTTATATAAACTTTAGGCCAAATGTTAATAAGAATTTCTCCCAATTTACTTTGATATACGGGGTGATCTACCCACCAAATTGATGATCCATGAGTCTAGTGTTCAATGCATTAAACCATTTATCAATACAACATCATAGTAGAGTGATATATGTATTGTTGTGAGACTGCATAGGCTGCTAGGTGACAAGTAGGTGTGTCACCTACTTGGTTAAATGAGAGCCCAAAAAGAGGAAATTTCTGGTCGGACAAAGAGCCCATTTAAAGGTTTATATACTGAAATATAGCCCTGTATGTTACAAATAAAAAGAACTAAACCCCTCCAAACATCCTCCAAAAAATTATCCACGAACCCTAAGTGATTTTCCCTCTCTTTCAAGTTATAATTGGGGGTAAAACCTAGAGTTTGAAGAACCAAGATAAGGGCTGAGTTATCCAACAAGTAAGGTAATTTTACTGCTCTCTTTCATCCATTTTTTCTACTGTAAATTCATGGTAATTCGTTCTACACTAGTAAGAACTCACGGGATGGTGATCGGATGCCGTGAGTTTGAGTTATTCACTTGTAGCAGACAGTTTTGTGAACTGTATAGTGTTGCTGTTGGGCTGCGTGTTTTACTACTTTTTTGGGGAGTTCTGGAGGAGGAAGGTTTTGTAGAAACACCATAGAGATGTAGGGTGGTGGTCTGGCCGTTCATCATAACATTTTCGGGTCGTTTGACACTACTACGGTGGTCGTTTTGTGTATGAAGAGATTGCGGTGTGTTGGGATGTTTGGTGATTGTTTTGACTTGTGTGAAGTCATATATATAGGGGAGGTACTGTTCGTGTCATTGTAAAATATGTAATGGTTGATACATAATAGTTACGACACTTAAATCATAACGATAATGTTGTTTCTCTTATTGTATATTAAGGAGTCGTGACATTTGCATAGCTTAAGGTTGGGAAGTATATATACAAGGCACGTGAGGTTATCCCTTTCCTTCATTTGCACGACTCCGATTATACATAATGCAATGAACGAGCTTCCAAAGATACTCTACTCTTAGAAGCTAGCAGTACTTACATTTTTTCCTTTCTAATGGAACAATTGATGTTGAGGTTGCTTATCTTATTCTTATGTTATCAATGTTTTTGGTACTTCCTCATTCTTAAAAGATTCTTGATGATGAGTTTGTCCTAATAATGTCTACGGAGAATATCAACCTTACGTCACTCCGAAAGGTTTAAAATATGATTCCAATTAGTCCTACATGTATATATATATATATATATATATATATATATATATATATATGCATCTATTTTACTCTACCGAGCCGCGTTATAGTCGGCCGGGTACGACACCTATTGTGCAACCACTGATTAGTTCGGTTTTATCGAGCTCCACGTCACGGGGTAAGTTTTACCAAGCCTATTACAAACGGGTACGATATGATGATGATGTTGCCCACAGAGGCGTATGTTTTAAAAGTTTATGTATATATATAGGTATGTATCACGCATTTCGTTCCAGTAGCCCTCAGAGGTACCCAGATGTTAGAGGTTGTATATACTCTATCCATGTTTATATTATTGTTATTACTTAAGATTTCCTGCCTTACATCCTCATTGCTTTATTTGTACTGACGTCCTTTTTATTTGTGGACGCTACATGTCATGCTGCAGGTGTTGATAGATAGGTAGATGTAGCTCCCCTACCACAGTAGGCTTCCCAATTCAGCGGTTACTGGCAAGATCCCTTCTATGGACTTGCCGTGGTCTTGGTATGCATTGTTGTTATAAATATTATGGGTATCTCCGGGCCCTGTTCCGGAAATGTTGTATCACTTATGCTCCTTTAGAGGCTCATCGACATGTGTCGACTCGTGTATAGTTTGGTATGCTTGTTGGCTAATTTTTGTTGTATAGTCTTTCATGGAAGCGTTGTAGCTCGTATCTTATATGTAGTTTCTTAGCAGTCTTGTCATCCCATGTGATGTATGTTCATGCCATTATCTTTCATTGTTGATTGTTCGTGATCCATATGTACCATTTATATTGATCTCATCGGCCCTTAAAGATAATAAAGAAGGTTAGATAAAATGTACGTTGGTGCTCGTCAAGTATGGCCCGGGTGCTAGTCATGATCCTCCAGTTTGGGTCGTGCCAAACTTAGTATCAGAGCAAGTCTTCCCTAGGGGTTGTTTATGAGCCGTGTCTAGTAGAGTCTTGATTATGGATGTGTAGAGCGCCACATTTATAATAAGGAGACTACATGACATCTAGGGTTGTTACCTTCTTCCTGAATCTAGATAGTGCGTAGAGTTGAGTCCTTAGTGTTCGTATCTAATATTAGCCTTATTTTCTTTCAGCATTGCCTTCGACTAAGAAGCAAGCGATTAGTAGACAGCTTGATATAGTTGCGGAAGAGGGTACCAGTCAGATGCCTCAAGCCAGAGCAGGAAAAAGTGAGGCTCAAAGTGAAATGTCGTGTCATACCTCACCTACTCCGTCTCATCCAGAGGATATTAGGAGGCACCCAACACCTCCAGTTCCTCCCTCTGGCCCTACAGAGCAGGATATGCGGAGTGCAGTGCAGTTGTTGACTAGCTTGGTAGCTGCTCAGGCTTAGAGGCAGAATACCAGTGTTGTAGATAAAACATATAGTGTGAGAGTTTGCTATTTTATTAAACTAGACCCTCCAGTGTTACCGTATCAAACCCCAAGGTGGACCTGCAGACTTTTATTGACCAGGTTCATCCTACACTGCGGGTTATGCATTCTACAAATACAAAGGCAGTAGAGTTGGCTTCTTATCATTTATGGCACTTAGCGGTTTTCTGGTATGATATTTGGGAGAGATCCAGGGGTCTGAACGCCCCTCCAACTGTGTGGAAGGAATTTTCTGAGGCCTTTCTTCGTCACTAGTTGCCAGTTAAGATACGACGAGCTGGAGCTAATAATTTCTTGAACCGTAGACAAGGTAATATGAGTTTGCGAGAATATAGTATGCAGTTTGATTCTTTATCAAGGTATGGTCCCCATATGGTGGCCAAGATGAGTGATAGGGTGCATATGCTCATGAACGGGTTGGGACCACATCTGATAAATGAGTGCACGACAGCCGCCTTGGTGGAGGGCACAAATATTTCTCGTATTCAAGCTTATGCCCAGACCCTAGAGGATCGGAAGCGCTATCAAAAGGCAGATAGGGAGAAGGATAGGGGCCAACATAAGCGGGCGAGATTTGTAGGGTACTCTCATGACTTCAGAGGTAGTGTTAGGCCCCAGTCTTCGAGGAGTTCAGCGCCACCTGTAGCTAGTTCTCCTCCACAATTTCAGAGGCCTCGATATGATCTATTTACCTATTCTGGTCCAGGTCAGAGTTCGCAAGCATCAGGATCGCAATATCATAAGGATGCTAGTCAGACGAGACCCCCAACACCCCGTTGTGATCAGTGCAACAAGGCCCACTTTGGACTGTGCCGTCGAGGTTCTGATGCATTCTATTCTTGCGGAAAACCTGGCCTTATGATGCGGTATTTTCCTAACAGAGAAGGTGGTGGTATGGCTCATCCAACTAGATCTGTGTCTGGTTCTTGCTCATCAGTTCGACCTCCAGCACAGGGTTTTCAGCAGTCACACAGGTCGTGGTAGAGGTAGAGGTGCAATGCCGAGTTCGAGTTGTGCTCAAAATTGAACCTATGCTCTAGTAGGTCAGTATGATCTCAAGTCGTCTCAGGATGTTGTTACAAGTATATTGTATGTGTTTTCTTATGATGTATATGAGTTGATTGATCCGGGATCTACATTATCATATGTTACACCCTTTGTGTCTAATAAGTTTGGCATTGAACTTGAATTGATAAGTAAACCACTTGCGGTATCTACCCCTACAGAATACATCTTTGGTGGCCGTGGTAAAAGCACAACAATATGAAGATCCTACCTTGGTACAATTGAGAGAGAGCATTCAACAGTGTAAAATTACATCTTTTGATATCGGAGCAGATGGGGCACTGAGATACCAGGGCTCGTTATACGTGTCTGATGTGTCAAGGTTGAGAGAGAAGATTATGATTGTGTTTCATCAATCCCGATATTCCATCCAACCCGGCTCGACAAAGATGTATCATGATGTTTAGGAGCAGTATTGGTGGGATAACATGAAGAAGTCTATTGCAGAATTCTTAGCCCAGTGTCCTAATTGTCAACAAGTAAAAATCAAACATCATAAACCTAGTGGATTTATTTAGAATATAGAGATTCCGACCTGGAAATGGGAGGTGATTAATATGGACTTCATTATTGGATTACCTCGCTATTATCATAAGTTTGAATCCATATGGGTGATAGTTGATCGACTTACAAAATGTGCCCATTTTCTTCCAGTTAAGAAAACTTACACAGCTGAAGATTATGCGAAGTTGTATATCAAGGAGATTGTTAGGCTTTATGGTGTTCCGGTATCTATTATATCAGACCGAGGAGCGCAATTTGCGGCTAGCTTTTAGAGGTCTTTTTAGAAAGGTTTAGGCACACAAGTGAATCTCAGCATTGCATTCCATCCATAAACTAACGGACAGACTGAACTTACCATTCAGACTCTTGAAGATATGTTACGAGCATGTGTTCTGGATTTCAAAGGGAATTGGGATGACCATCTTCCACTCATAGAATTTGCCTACAACAATAGATACCATTCCAGTATTAAAATGGCCCCGTACGAGGCACTATATTGGAGGAGATGTATATCACCACTTGGATTGTTTGAAGTCGGTGAAACAGAACTATATGGGCCATATTAGATTCACCAAGCCATCGAGAAGGTGAAACTGATACAAGAGCGGCTCACGATGGTGCGAAGCAGGAAAAAGTCTTATCTGATGTCCGATGTTGTGATCTGGAGTTTGAGGTTGGTGATTGCATTATCATGAGGATCTCGCCGATGAAGGGTGTTATGCATTTTTGGAAGAAGGTTTAGCTGAGTCCGCGGTATATTGGTCCGTACAAAATTGTTCGACGCATTGGACAAGTTGCTTATAAGTTAGAATTGCCATCCAAATTGGAATTTGCCCGCCCGATAATCTATGTATATATGTTGAGGAAATGTATTGGAGACCCTTCTAGGGTCGTCCCTATCAAAGATGTACACGTTATAGAGGATATATCATATGAAAAAGTGCCAGTGGCTATATTAGATCGACAAGTACGCAAGCTGAGAGCAAAGGATGTAGCTTTCGTCAAAGTATTGTGGAGAAACAAGAACATGGAAGAAATTACATGGGAAGCAGAAGAGGAGATGAAGTCTAAATACTCTTACTTTTGTTCAAGATTCAAGATAACGAGGATGTCGGGGGGACGTAGGACACATTAGAAGGTGAAATGGCTCTATGAGGTAAGTAGTAGCTTGAGAATACTCTTCCTTAAAACAAAATGGTGATATACAGATAATGTACCTACCCATAATGCTTGGTATATCCTTATGAGACTATACCTTGGGTTTAACTGCTTGCAAGTTTGGCTAGTATCAATTTCATAGGGGAAACTCGGCCGAAAATTTTCGTAGGAATTCATGATGAGTTAGGCTCCCCATAAACCCTTACATTCGAGGATGAATGTTCCTAAGGGGGGGGGGGGAGCGTGTTACAACCCATATTCATGTGCGTTGGTTCATGCCATAAGTTAGTCCACATAAATCAGAGAAGAGATTATCTTTGAGATGATAAGAAGTTAATCCTACTGGTCTTCAATGATATAAGAGTGTATAAGGGTGATAAACAAGTATTAGAAGTTAAACGAATGAAGGATGTTGTAACCCGTATTTTTGGGTAAACCTATGGATGCTTAATATTCTCAAGAGATTGTGTTTTAAGGTATTTGAATCATATAATATCCGTATAATAACTCTTGAAGTCAACGAGTTATGAAATAACTGTCGACAATATTTGTCGCAACTTATGTTCATAATTTTATTTAAACTTTAGAGGAAATGTTACTAAGATTTTTTCCCAATTTACTTGGAATTACGGGGTGATCTACCCACCAAAGTTAAGATATATGAGTCTAGTTTCCAACAGATTAAAGCGTTTATCAATATGACATCGTAGTAGAGAAATATATGTATTGTTGCGAGATTGCACATGCTGCTAGGTGACAAGTAGGTGTGTCACCTACATGGTTAAATGAGAGCCCAAAAAGAGGCAATTTCAGGTCGGAAAAATATCCCATTTAAAAGCTTATGTCCTGAAATATAAACCCCATTATATATCATAAATAACCATACCTAAACCCCTGCAAAATTCCTCCCAAAAATTATCGACAAACCCTAATTGATTTTCTCTCTCTTTCAAGTTCTAATTAGGGGTAAAACCTAGAGTTTGAAGAACCAAGATAAGGGCTGAGTTATCCAACAAGTAAGGAAAGTTTACAGCTCTCTTTCATCCATTTTTTCTGTTGTAAATTCATGGTAATTCGTTTTATACTTGTAAGAACTCACAGGACGGTCATCGGAAGTCGTGAGTTCGAGCTATTCACTTGTAGCAGGCTGTTTTGTGTTTCTGCTGGGCTGCGTGTTTTACTACTGTTTTGTGGAGCTTTGGAGGAGAAAGGGTGTGGAGAAACACCATATAGATGTAGGGTGGTGGGCTGGTCGTTGGTCGTAACATTTTCGGGTCGTTTGATACTACTACGGTGGTCATTTTGTGTATGAAGAGATTGCAGTGTGTTGGGATGTTTGGTGATTGTTTTCACTTGTGTGAAGTCATATATATAGGGGAGGTTCTGTCCATTTCCTCATAAAATATGGTATGGTCGATACATAATAGTTACGACGCTTAAACGATAACGATAGTTTCGTTTCTCTTATTGTAGATTAAGGAGTCGTGACATTTGCATAGCTTGAGATTGGGCACTATATATACAAGGTATATCAGGCTATCCCTTTCCTTCTTTTGCACGACTCCGATTATACATAATGCAATAAAGGAGCTTCCAAATATACTCGACTCTTAGAAGTTAGTAGTACTTACATTGTTTCCCTTCTTATGGAACAATTGATGTTGAGGTTTCTTCTCTTATTCTTATGTTATCAATGTTGTTGGTACTTCCTGATTCTTATAAGATTCTTGATGAAGAGTTAGTCCTAATAACGTGTACGGATAATATCGACCTTACGTCACTCAGAAAGGTTCAGGATATGATTTAAATGAGTTCTACATGCATTATATATATATATATATATATATATATATATATATATATATATAT